>JAMKCH010006453.1:0-46666 GCA_023653785.1 Ophioderma brevispina | reverse complement strand
TACGAAAGCGCCATACTTTTTGAAAACAACAAACAAGATGCGTTTGATGCGGTAGTATTGGTGACGGCTCCTGAAACACTGCGAATTCAACGTGTAATGCAACGAGAAAGAACCACAGAAGAAGAAATTGTTGCAAGAATGGAAAACCAATTTTCAGACGAAAAAAAAATCCCTTTGGCAAATTATATTATTGATAATATTGATTTGCAGACTACCCAGTTGCAGGTTCAAAAACTGCACGAGCTGTTTTCCAAGACCTAATCGAAATCGTCCAAATGTAAAAGAATATGTAATTTTTTAACATTATTATCTTGATTTCTTTTGGTTTTCTTAACTTTTCGTTAAAAAGGTTGGTAAATCTAAAATGAAGTGCGTTTTTTTAGTTTCACACTTAGGAATAAACTATTTTTGAAACATGGGAAAAAAAATGTTTGCTTTTATAATTCTTTTGATGAGTATTTCGCTCATTGGAATTATAACAGTTCAAATTTTTTGGATAGGAAATGCCATTGAAATTCGAGAGAAACAATTCTCAAATGAAGTCAATTATGCACTGGCAAAAACCAGTGAAATGATTTACAAAAAAGACTTTATTGATTTTACAGCGCAGTACATCGATTATTTTGATACCAAAGAATTTGCTAAAAAAGCAGATTTTTCAAAAATTTGTATACGAGCAAATAAATACCACTACCAATGAAACCTTTCGATTCTCTTCCAGCAATGTAAATGAAAATATGTATTACAAAGGGCTGGACGATTTTCATAAAAACGACTCCCTTTTAGTAGCTTCTGTTAGCAGTAAAATTGATGTGTACAAAGTAAAAAACTTTACCAATAATTACGAATTGGCAAAAGTAAGTGATGTTGAAAAAATTACTTTTTACAACAGTCTTACCGAAATAGATAAGCTAAATATAGAAGATACCTATCATAGTAAAGGAGAACCTATTTACAAACGGCTTTCGAAAGAAATTGTGGAAGACGTACTGGACAAAGAACTTAGAAAAAGAAATATCAATACTTCCTATAAATACGGTGTGTTTACAGAAGGACAGCCCACAAAAATAAAATCGAATTATTTTAAAGTTCAAAAAGGAAAAAGCTACCACGCCAAACTCTTCCCCAAAGACAGGGATGACAAAAATCACGAATTGTATGTGACTTTTCCTAGAAAAGACCATTATATATTGTCCGATATTGGAGGGATGTTACTTTTATCTGTGTTTTTTACAATCATAATCATGTTGGCTTTTGCCAGTTCGCTCTACCAGCTTGTGAAGCAGAAAAAAATATCGGCTATAAAAACCGATTTTATCAACAATATGACACATGAGTTCAAAACACCAATTGCAACGATAAATTTGGCATTGGACTCTATTAAAAATCCCAAAGTTATTGGAGATGCTGATCGTGTGAATCGATATGTTGCTATGATAAAAGAGGAAAACAAACGTATGCATACACAGGTCGAAAATGTATTGCGAATTTCGAAATTGGAAAAAAATCAGTTGGATATATCCAAAGAAGCCGTTGATTTTTATGAATTGTTAGAAGATGCTATTGGCCATGTTGATTTGTTGTTGCAAAATAAAAATGGACAGTTAAAAGTTCATGCACAGCAAAAGCTTTCTGAAGGGCTGGGTAATCCATTTCATCTCACCAATGTGTTCGTGAATATTTTGGAGAATGCTGTTAAATATTCAACGGAAGCTCCAGTGATTGATGTGTATTTAGAAAGCTCTGTCAAATTTTTAACAATCAAAGTAAAAGACAAAGGAATTGGAATGAGCAAAGCAGCTCAAAAGCATGCCTTTGATAAATTTTACAGAGAGCAAAAAGGAAATGTACACGATGTAAAAGGGCATGGGTTAGGGCTTTCCTATGTGAAAGAAATTGTAGAACAGCATCAAGGAACGGTTTTTGTGGAGAGTGTAAAAGGAAAAGGAAGCACCTTCATTGTTAAATTACCCTTGGTATAAAAAGAAAAAAATAAAACGATATGAGTAACAAAAAGATTTTATTAGTAGAAGACGATCCTAATTTTGGAATTGTCTTAAAAGATTATTTGTCATTAAGTAATTTTGATGTGGTACACGCCAAGGATGGAATAGAAGGGCTGATTTTATTTAAAAATCAAGATTATGACTTATGTATTTTGGACGTGATGATGCCACGTAAAGACGGTTTTTTCTTTGGCAGAAGATATTCGAAAAACAAACAAAGAAATTCCGATTATTTTCCTAACAGCAAAAACGATGAAGGAAGATATTTTACGAGGATACCAAGTAGGAGCAGACGACTATTTGAACAAGCCTTTTGATTCTGAGGTATTGTTGTATAAAATAAATGCCATTCTTCAACGCAAAGAATTAGACAAAGGAGAAGAAGAAGATATTTTTGAATTTGAGATAGGAGATTTCCATTTGAATTCTAAATTAAGACACCTGACTTATAAAAATGAGGAATCGATTAAATTGTCTCCTAAAGAAAATAAATTATTGAAAATGTTAGCAGTTCACAAAAACGATTTGATGCCACGTGAATTGGCACTGACAAAAATTTGGAGAGACGATAACTATTTCACCTCTCGTAGTATGGATGTGTATATTGCCAAACTTCGAAAATATTTAAAATCCGATGAAAAAGTTGAAATTTTAAACATACACGGTGAAGGGTTTCGATTGGTTGTAAATATTTAAAAGCAACGTCTGTTTATTTGAAGAGATGTTTATCTTTGCTGTTTTTAAAACAAATTCATGGTTGAAGAACAAGTAATTTTAGTAGATACAAACGATCAAAAAATTGGGTTGATGCCAAAAATGGAAGCCCATGAGAAAGCACTGTTACACAGAGCTTTTTCTGTTTTTGTAATGAACGACAAAGGAGAATTGTTGCTACAACAAAGAGCCGCTTCTAAATACCATTCACCGCTACTCTGGGCAAAACACCTGTTGCAGTCACCAAAGAGATGGGGAATCGAACTTGGAAGCAGGGAAAAGAAGACTTCAAGAAGAAATGGGGTTTGTAACTGAATTGAAAGAAGTTTTTTCATTTATATACAAAGCACCTTTTGACAACGGACTTACAGAGCATGAATTAGACCATGTAATGATAGGGCGCTATAACGAAATTCCAAAAATCAATCGAGAAGAGGTTGAGGGTTTCAAATGGATGACGCCCAAAGCTGTTAAAGAGGATATGCAACAGCAACCTGAAATTTATACAGCTTGGTTTAAAATTATCTTTGAAAAATTTTACGAGTATATCAAATAGAGCACCTGATGAAGAAAATTGTTTACAAAGCATTGATTGGTTTATTATTTGGTTTTTTCGGAATGCTTTCCAAATTGCTTTTTACCAAAGATCCAACTCCAATTGAAGACATATTGGTTTCACAGTCCTTTTGGACAAACTTTTTAATTTTCTTCTTGATAGGCTATGTACTACTAGGAAATTTGTTGTGGATAATGGCACAAAAAAACAAACAAAACTGATTTAAATGAGAGTTACAGTTCATAGAAAAACCCATTTCAATGCGGCACATCGTTTGCACAATCCTAAATGGAACAATGCTAGGAATTTAGAAATATTTGGTAATGTAGCAATCCATTGTACCATGGGCATAATTACGAGTTGATTGTAGCGGTTACGGGTGAAGTAGATCCAGAAACAGGTTTTGTGATGGATTTAAAAGTTTTGCGAAAACTAATTGAAAGAGAAATTTTAGGTAAGTTTGACCATAAAAACTTGAATGAAGAGGTTCCAGCTTTTAAAAACCTCAACCCAACTGCGGAAAATATAGCCGTTGTCATTTGGAATAAATTGCGAAAATCAATTGACGAAAACCTAGATTTATCAGTTACCTTATACGAAACCCCTCGTAATTTTGTGACCTATACTGGTGCATGACGCCTTCGTTTGAGATGTGTGTTGTCCATTTCAAAAGGCGAAGGAGGAGAAATCTAAATTATTGTCATTTCAAAATCTTTTAAAATTTTTATAACGACTTTCCTTAATTTTTTTGGTTTTTCAATCTGAATCATCGTTTGATGGATGTCATCAGGATAAAAAATGGAAAAATGTCCTGTTTTTAATGGCAGTTTTGGTAGGTTTTCCAAAGTGTAAAACACAAAGTCTCCTTCCTCATTGTAAAGTGTTGTTGGAGTTTCATTGGACAAACTAGCAAGCCCCACAAATTCTTCACCAGCAATCATATATTGAATATCAATGTACTTTTTATGAGTTTCACTTTTGCAATCCTCCAATTTTTGCGTGTCATATTCCATAACAATGGCAAACAAATTATCTCCTTCAATCTCGTACTTCCCTAAATCAATTGTTTTTAGATTAGTCGTATTTAAAAAGTCAAATGCTTTTTTAAATAGGGGGTGCATGTTATAGTATAAATACTGATTTTCAATTTTGTCTAAAATCATAGTTAGCTGTTTTTGTGATAGTATTGTTCCAACTCTTTTAAATGACTGTACTTTGTTTCTTCGGGAAGTAAGGAATACTGAAAGGAGTTTTTAGCCAATTCATACAATTCCGATTTTTTCAAATCCAAGGCTTCTGTGATGGCTTCAAAATTTGCGTTTATTTGTCCGCCAAAATAAGCTGGGTCGTCAGAATTAACAGTGACTTTTAATCCAATTTTCATCATTTTTTTTAACGGATGATTTTTCAAATCGTCAACCACTTTCAGTGCGGTATTGGACAAAGGACAAACAGTCAATGCCAAATCACGTTGAATGATTTCTTTTACCAATTTTTCATCTTGCAGTGCATTGTTCCCGTGATCAATACGTCTAATTTTTAAGATATTGAGGGCTTCCCATACATAATCCGAAGAACCTTCTTCTCCAGCATGTGCTAAAGGAATATAACCTTCTTTAACAGAAGCTTTGAAGACCTTTTCAAATTTAGAAGGAGGGTTTCCTTTTTCAGAAGAATCCAAGCCTACCGCGGTAATCAGGTGTTTGTATGGCAAGGACGATTCCAAGGTTTTAAAAGCAGCTTCTTCACTTAAATGGCGTAAGTAACTCATGATTAGCAAAGCAGAAACCTCTAAGTTTTTTTCGGCATCTTGAATGGCTTCCGAAATACCCAAAATAACCGTTTCAAAAGAGATGCCTCTATCGGTATGAGTTTGCGGGTCGAACATAATTTCAGTATGACGGACGTTTTGTTCGGCACACTTTTGCAAGTAACTATAAGTAAGGTCGTAAAAATCCTGTTGTGTTTGCAACACATTGGCGCCCTGATAGTAAATGTCTAAAAAATCTTGCAAGCAATCAAAATTATAAGCAGCCCGAATTTCTTCAACAGAAGCAAAAGGAATTGAAATTTTATTTCTTTGCGCAATTTCAAACATCAATTCAGGTTCAAAGGTGCCTTCAATGTGTAAATGCAACTCCGCTTTGGGTAAGTTTTGTATGAATTTTTTTGTCATGAATCAAAAATATAAAAAAGCATTTAAGAAATAATTTACTAATCGAATTTTATAGTTTTTCAAAAACGATACTTTTTTTAGAAAAATCGTAAGCAGCGTTGATTACTTCTTTGTATTTTTCATAGTAGTTTACGTCTAAGTTAGCTTTGGGGTATGCTTCTTCAATTGTGATTCGGATGGTGTTATTCAATTTGGTAGCCTCAGAAACGAATTCACACCCTAGTGAATTACCAATTTTTAAAGTATGTGTATTATTGAAATCTTCTAAATTCATAGGGGTGTATCCTGAAGGAATTTCAATGTTAATTTCATAGATGTATTTTTTACACATACTCAATTCTATTGGGCTAACACGTTTGGT
Organism: Ophioderma brevispina; assembly: GCA_023653785.1. NCBI lineage: Eukaryota > Metazoa > Echinodermata > Ophiuroidea > Amphilepidida > Ophiodermatidae > Ophioderma > Ophioderma brevispina. The sequence continues at coordinate 40,853 of JAMKCH010006453.1, read as the reverse complement.
TTCTTGGTATAGCTCCATTTGTTTACCAATTATTTTACCAACGGCTAGCATAAACCCATTTCCAGCTTCTTCAATCATTTCTTCTGAAACGATACGATAGTTTAAAATGAAGGGGGTATTATCATAATTAGAATCTAAATTTTCGTTTTGGACTTTAAAAGATAAAAATTCAGCATCGTCAATTTCGGATGTGCAAATAGCATGTTTGAATTTGTCAGAATCTTCTTTTAAAGAGTTTTGGTAGCCTTTTCTTAGGTATAGCCCCGTGTAGCCATAATTTTTTGATATGCCGCTAATTTCAGCGTTTAAATCACTAAGATTAATTTTCAAGTTGAATTTTTTATATAGAATATTTTCCTCCATAGGAGCCAAGCTGATATTCTCGAATTTGTAAGTATATTTATCGATAAAGACTCCAATTTGATTGCTATATCTTGTTGGAGCCCATCCCAATGTTTCATGTTCTATGGAAGGGCAAATGTATTTGCCTTCATTGGTGAGATAAAGCATTAAAAACTGTAAATTCAAATTTGAATAAAAGTATGAATCAAATTTATGATAGTACCTGTTGCAGGTAAGTACAACTTGGTATTCTATATTATAATGCTCAAACAAGTTTGTGTAGAGTTTTGTAATTCCAAAAGCATGTCCTTTTTTTCTTTTGATAACATTTTTTAACTCAGTAGCTTTGGAATGATATTCTTTTGTAATGATATAGTGGTTTTTAATAAATTTCTCGATGCGTATTGCTAATGAAAAATCACTTTCTTGGAATTCCGACGAATTTTCAAAATCCTTGACAAGTTGTCGGTATTTTCTATTGCCTATGTATGTGTTGACTACTGAGTTTTTTAGTGAATTCCATTTGGACGTAGTTGTGCTTCGGAAATCAGTTGTTGTATATACAATTTTTTGTTTGTTTGCCTCGGAAGTTGATGATGGTTCCTTAATCATAGCAGGTATATTATAAGCAGTTGCAGTATAAGCAACTCTATTTCCTTCAACTTTTTTCTCTTCAAAAGAAGGAAAGCCATTGTATGTTTTTATTTCTGTTTGTAGAGAAAAAGGTTTTCTAATAATAACTTCGCATTCATCTATTGGATAACTTTTTTGAGTAATAATAGCACCTAATTTTGAAGGACTTTTTTCAACAGTATAGATATATTCTAGTTGAGAATTCTTTTCTAGACCTTCAATGGCAAAAATTTTGAACCCTCCATAATTTTTGACATTGTGTAGCTCTTTAATATTTTCCTTTTTTAAATAGGTAAATTTACCATTTGGTAAAATTACACGTGCTTTTAAATCAATTAACCTTATGTTATCCCTCATAGGGATATATACTTTATTGTGTTTTTCGATTCCTTTCGTAGTATTTACATGAATTCGACAATGCCTAGTTTCATATAAGTAAACAATTTGAGAAAGAATAGGCCTGTAATATTGTGTCAAATATTTTTCTTTGATGGCAAATGAGGGGAGCTGTTTCTTATCTTCTGAAATTTTTATAAAAGTTGGTACAGCGTCCCATTTGTGAATTTTGTATAATTTTTGAGCTGTACTATAGTTTTGAAAAGCGATAAGGAAGGCAATTAATACGAGTTTTTTCATAATTCAATTTTTGAAATGATGATAGATTTTTTATTTTCTCTTGAGAGTTTTTTTAGTGAATTGTTCCAATTTTCAATATCTGATTTGGCAACTTTTAAAGTAGTGATAGCTATGTTTTTTTTCAGTAAAAGAATAGAATCATTAAGAATAGTATATTCAATTTCAAAATTAAAATTTTTTGAATTTACTTCCGAGGGCTTGGGAATATAATCAAACTTATACTTTTTAGGGATTTTTAATTGAGTAACATGACTTTCGGAATATTTATAAGAGATTTTTTTATCAAACTCTTTTTTATTCCCTTTGACAAATTCTTTTTTTAATCCATTATCAATATTTAGTTTTAAATAAATTTTTGAGCCAACTTTTTTAGCTCTATCAGGAAAACTGCCCTCAAATTCAATAGAAAGAGTGTCTTTGGTTAGTTCAAAACCTTCATAGGATTCTTTGCTAAAAACAGATTTTCGATTTCCTAAGTTTAAAAGGTTGTTGATAAAATCATTTGTTCCTTCTTTTTTATTTTTAAACTGATGATTCGCATCTAGTTTAGGGTATCCAGTCAGTTTAGCGGTGTGTTTTCCTTCAATTTTTAGATCCGAGTTCAATTTAAGATTGGAAAGAATGATTTTTTTATTCTGATTGGCTTTCACTTCTGGAACTGTAATTACTTTGAAATCCTTTTCTGATAAACCTATCAATGCTTCTTTCCCTTGAATAAAAGGCGATGGGTAGCCAAATTGTAAATATTTTGCAGTTGCATCTAAAAATATAATGTCATTATTGTAGCTTACTGCGGTAATCATATGATTATCTGTATAAACAGTAGGGAGTTCTTCATAGGTATAGGGTTTGCTTCTTGTTCCTATCCATGTTAAATAAGATTTGATGTTAGCATGATGAAGCATTTCATTTAAAAGATTAGCCATGTCCTTACAGTCTCCATACTTTTTTTGAAATACATTTGTAGCATCTCTGGGGATAAAACCATTCAAACCATCTTCGAAAGCAATGTAATTGATTTTATTTTGAACATAATAGTAAATGGCTTTTATCTTTTCTTTGTCAGTTTTTAAACCTTCAATTAATTGAAGTGTAATGTTTTTTAATTTTGTTTGAGGCAATTGGTTTGTACTAGATGAAAGAGAATAGTACCAATTGTATAAATCAGCAGTATTTCTGGAAACAAAATTTGTAGAATTTCCTGTTTTGAAAGATTCAATATATACAGCTATTTGAGGAATATAGTACAAAGGAGAAAAATCATAATTCGGATTAATCTTTTCTAAATTATTAAATTCCCAAGTATAGATTTTTTCAGTAGCCGTTTCTTTTTCTGAATAAGTATAGTCTAAATTGTCTAGGTTGAATTCTTTGAATGCCAATAGAATATCCTTAGAAGAAGTGATAGAAAAACTAGCCTTGTTAGTTGGAATTCTTTTGGAAGGAATAAAAGGACTTATGAAATGGGGGTCTTTGATGTTGAGTTTGTATTCTAGAGATGTTATTGAATTCTCTGAGATATCAGAAAAAACCATTGACCTTTCTTTTTGATCTCCAAAGAAAACACCTCCTACCAATATATCTTTTTCTTGAAATTCTCTAATTTTTCGGATTCTTTTTTGAGACTTTGAAGAGTGGGGGTGCACTTGAGATTTGCAGAAAGTATTATCAGTAAAGGCATTTACATCAACAATATTTTTAAAATTGTCATAAGGAATTCCCTGTTTGGCAAATTTTAAATTTTTTGTTGTTAAAAAGAATTTTTTATCCGTAACTGTTTCGAATATTTTAATCTTACCATTGACAATTTTAAAATCAAAATGTTTATCATAGATAAGGCTTATAACATCCTCATTGGGATATTTTGAGTAAAGAGAATCTATTATTCCCTGACCAAATAAAAGAGAGTATGATTGGAATACGAATAAATATCCTAATACTAAAAGATTATTTTTCATAGGCAATGTTTAAGAATAGTTACATCTCCATCGAATGATATACATTTTGTACATCATCATCCTCTTCTAATTTTTCCAGTAGTTTTTCGACTTCCGCTTGTTGTTCTTCGTTTAATTTTTTGGTAGTGGTAGGAATTCTTTCAAATCCAGAAGACAATATTTCCAAGTTGTTTTCTTCCAAATAGGATTGAATGGCACCAAATTGTTCAAAAGGACCATATACCAAAATACCATCTTCATCTTGAAAAACTTCTTCCACATCAAAATCCATCAGTTCCAATTCCAGTTCTTCCAAATCAATTTCAATACCTTCCGATTTGATTCTAAAATTACAAGTATGATCAAACATAAAGATTACTGAGCCCGAAGTTCCAAAAGTACCATTGCATTTATTGAAAGCTGCACGTACATTGGCAACCGTTCTGTTGTTGTTGTCTGTGGCGGTTTCACAAAGTATGGCAATTCCATGAGGTGCATAGCCTTCAAACAACACTTCCTTATAATTGGCAGTGTCCTTATCAGTTGCTTTTTTAATTGCGCGCTCCACATTGTCTTTCGGCATATTGGCAGCTTTTGCATTTTGCATTACCGCACGCAAACGAGAGTTGGTATCAGGGTTTGGACCACCTTCTTTTACCGCCATCACAATGTCTTTACCAATGCGTGTAAAAGTTTTAGCCATTGCTGACCAACGTTTCATTTTTCTTGCTTTCCGAAACTCAAATGCTCTACCCATTTCTAATTGTGTTTTTGTGAAAAATTATTTGAAGAGCAAATGTAAAAATAACAAAGAGCTTTTACAATTTTTTTACAATCCTATTTATATGGATTGCTTCAATAAGTTGTACGATTGTTGTGCGATCTCAATTTCTTCATTGGTAGGGACTACTAAAATTTTTACTTTGGCGCCATCTTTTTGAATTTCTCGAACCTCTTTGGAACGAATCAGATTTTTAGGAATGTCAATTTCAATACCCAAACCATCCAAATCTGCACAAGACATTTGGCGAATTAAACTTGAATTTTCACCAATGCCTGCCGTGAATACAATTGCATCTACACCATTCAATACTGCAATATATGATCCAATATATTTTTTAATTCGATAACTGGCCAATTTCAAAGCATTGATACATTTTTCGTCTCCATTATTGGCTGCATTTTGAATTTCTCTTAAATCCGAATAACCTGTTAGTCCTTTCATGCCAGATTCCTTCTGAAGTAAGTGGTTGACCTCCTCAATGCTTTTGTTGAACTTGTTTTTTAAATACAAAACTACAGATTGGTCGATGTCACCAGAACGAGTTCCCATAATCAATCCATTCATGGGACCAAAACCAAGCGAATTTTCAATACTTTTTCCATCCTTTATAGCTGAAATACTACAACCATTTCCTAGATGAATGGTGATGATTCTTTTGGATTTTTTTCCAAGATAGGCAATTGCTTTTTTAGAAACATATTTGTGACTTGTTCCGTGGAACCCATAGGCTCTGATATTATAATCGTCCAAATATTCGTTTGGAATAGCGTATTGGTACGCTTCTTTTGGCATGGTTTGGTGGAAAGCAGTATCGAAAACAGCAATTTGTTTCGCCGAAGGAAAAAATAGTTTCTGCCAATTCAATTCCAATAAGGTTCGCCGGATTGTGTAATGGTGCCAAATCAAATAAATCACGAATATTGTTTTTTACCTGTTCCGTTACTTCTACGGTGTTTTTAAATTTACTCCCTCCATGAACCACACGATGTCCAACGGCGTCAATTTCATTCACCGAAGAGATGACACCTTTTTTGGAGTTTAAGAGCATTTTTTCAATCAAGCGTAATCCCTGTTCGTGATTTTTAATGGGCAAAGTATCGCTGTGTTTTACAGTGTTTTTTTCATGTGTAAAAATCGCATCTTCCATTCCAATTCGCTCAATAATTCCTACGCATTTTACAATACGACTTGGCATTTCTATCAGCTGGTATTTTATCGATGACGATCCAGCATTTAAAACAAGTATATTCATATTTAGTCTTGATGTGCTTGTATAGCGGTTAATAAAACAGTGTTGAAAATGTCATCTACCGTACATCCTCTACTTAAATCGTTTACAGGTTTGTTCAAACCTTGTAACATCGGTCCAATGGCCAACGCACCGGTTTCTCTTTGAATAGCTTTGTAGGTGTTATTTCCAGTATTCAAATCAGGAAAAATCAATACCGAAGCTTGTCCAGCAACTTCTGAATCTGGCATTTTGGTACGTGCCACGCTCATGTCGACTGCAGCGTCGTATTGGATCGGCCCTTCAATTTTAAGTGCTGGATTTTCATTTATAACGATTTCAGTTGCTTGTCTTACTTTTTCAACTTCCTCACCTTTACCCGAATTTCCAGACGAATAGGAAAGCATTGCTACTTTAGCATCGATGCCAAAAGCCTCTGCCGATTTTGCTGAAGTAATGGCAATTTCTGCCAGCTGTTCCGCATTCGGATTTGGATTTACTGCACAATCTCCCATTACAGAAACACGATCTGCCAAACACATAAAAAACACGGACGATACTACAGAAACACCAGGTTTGGTTTTGATGAGCTGTAAAGAAGGTTTGATGGTATGTTGCGTGGTGTGTGCTGCGCCTGAAACCATTCCATCGGCCAAACCGTTTAAAATCATCAAAGTTCCATAATAAGAAACATCCGTTACCAAATCTTTGGCAATTGTTTCTGTCATCCCTTTGTGTTTTCTTGCTTCATAAAGTGTCTTGATAAAACTTTCATTGTGAATTGAATCCTCAGGATTTAAGATGTTGATTTTTTCCAAATCCATTTGCAAGCCTATTTGATTGCATTTCGACTGAATATTATTTTTATCACCTAGTAAGGTCAAATCAACGATGTCCAACAATTGTAGGCGAGAAGCGGCTCGGATAATTCTTTCGTCAGTCCCTTCAGGAAGTACAATATGTTTTCTGTGTTGTTTTGCTTTTTGAAGCATGTTGTACTGAAACATGCTAGGTGTCATTTTATCCGAATTGTACGAGGTCAATTTATTGGTAATACCCTCGGCATTTACATAGGTGTCAAAAGTGTCTAAGGATAACAGTATTTTTTTGCTGTTCGAAGCGTAAATTTTGGATTTTACCGCTCCAATTTTATTGGTCGTGTTAAAGGTGCCTCCTTCTACAGAAATAATAGGGACCGTAGATTGAACACCTTCAATAAGGTTGAGAATGGAATCCTCTGGTAAAATGGAACCAGTTAAAATGATCCCCGCAATTTTAGGATAATTACTTGAGGCATTTGCTTGTAAGGCTCCCAAAATAATATCAGCCCTGTCTCCAGGAGTAACCACCAGCGCATTTTCTTTTATGCGAGTCAAATAATTTCGAAGCTGCATTGATCCAGAATTGTAACTGCCAATAGCGTTGTTCAAAAACTGTTCTCCAAATAATACTTTACCATTCAAAGCTTGAGACACCTCTTTTACCGTAGGGTTTTTAAGAAAATCAATGTTTGGAATGGCGTCAATTTGAACTTTCTTTGGAATGTGTCTTTTTAGCTCTTTTGTAAGGGTAATCGTTTCAGATGGGTTGATTCTGTTGGCGATAACACCAATAACATCCACCTCTTTTTCTTTGAAAGATTTATAGGATAATTGCAAAGAATGAGCCAACTCATTAGCCGTTTTTCCATTGCCAGATCCAACAATAAGTGCAGGGATGTTTAAGTTTTTTGCAAACATCAAATTTACATCCAATTCCGTAAAACCACCAACACCAGAAAAGTCACTTCCTTCTACAAGTACATAGTCAAAGCGTTTTTCTAGTTTTTTGTATTTTTCTATTACGGTTTGAATGACTTTGTCAATTTTTCCTTCACTTAGTAGCTGTACTACTTCACCTTGTTTAAAAGCGTAGCAATCTTTGTAATTAAGGTCTAACTTGAAAAAATTAATTGCAGTATTGGTGTGGTCGTCATATTTGTTTTGACCACTCTCATTGATAATAGGCCTAAAATAACCAACCTTTGAAGATTTGGTCAATAACATTCTTAAAAGTCCCAATGAAACCAAAGATTTACCACTGTCAGGTTCAGTTGTGGCGATATATATTGCTTTACTCATACGATTTATATTGTATGGACAAAATTACAATATCTTCAAAAAATAAAAGACAAAAAAGTTTTTTATTTTACATGATTCTTATCATGTTTTTCTCAAGTTAAAAAGGGCTTTCGGGTTTTTTTAGGTTTGAATAATACCTAAATTAAAAGGCTTTTCGATAGGAGCATGGTTGGCAGCTTCAATTCCTGTGCTAATCCATTTTCTTGTGTCCAAAGGATTGATAACCGCATCCGTCCATAAATGTGCCGCAGCGTAATATGGAGATGTTTGCTTGTCGTATTTTTCTTCAATCGATTTGAGTATTTCCAGCTCTCTTTCAGGGGTAATGACTTCTCCTTTTTTCTTCAAGGCAGAAGTTTCAATTTGTAACAAAACTTTTGCTGCCTGTCTACCTCCCATAACAGCCAAACGTGCACTCGGCCATGCACAAATTAACCTTGGGTCGTATGCCTTCCCACACATCGCATAATTTCCAGCGCCGTAAGAATTTCCAATAACAACCGTGAACTTTGGAACTACAGAATTGCTCACCGCATTTACCATTTTAGCGCCATCTTTAATTATTCCGCCATGTTCAGACTTGCTACCTACCATAAAGCCGGTAACGTCTTGCAAGAAAACCAATGGAATTTTTTTTTGGTTGCAATTGGCAATAAATCGAGTGGCTTTATCCGCGCTATCAGAATAAATTACTCCTCCAAATTGCATTTCTTTTTTAGCTGTTTTTACAACTTTTCGCTGGTTGGCAACAATACCTACTGCCCAGCCATCAATTCTTGCGTATCCACAAATAATTGATTTCCCGTAATTTTCTTTATAGGCTTCAAAATCGGAATCATCTACTAGGCGCTTGATGATTTCATTCATGTCGTATTGATCTGTTCTCAGTTTGGGTAAAATCCCAAAAATTTCTGTTGGATTTTCCTTAGGAGCGCTTGATGAAATCCGGTTGTATCCTGCTTTGTCAAAGTCACCAATTTTACCGACAATATTTTTTATAGTGTCCAAGGCATCTTTGTCGTTTTTTGATTTGTAATCTGTTACTCCAGAAACTTCACAATGCGTCGTAGCTCCACCTAAAATTTCATTGTCGATGCTTTCTCCAATAGCAGCTTTTACCAAATAACTTCCTGCTAAAAAGATGCTTCCTGTTTTGTCAACAATCAAAGCCTCATCACTCATAATAGGTAAATAGGCACCTCCAGCAACGCAACTTCCCATAACAGCAGAAATTTGTGTAATCCCCATACTGCTCATGATGGCGTTGTTTCTAAAGATTCTGCCGAAATGTTCTTTGTCTGGGAAAATCTCATCTTGCATGGGTAAATAGACCCCAGCGCTATCCACTAAATAAATAATAGGGATTTTATTTTCCATGGCGATTTCTTGCGCGCGTAAATTCTTTTTAGCTGTAATGGGAAACCAAGCACCCGCTTTTACAGAAGCGTCGTTGGCAACGACAATACATTGTTTGCCCTGAACATGTCCAATTTTAACCACAACTCCCCCTGAAGGACAACCGCCATGTTCGTGATACATGTCGTCTCCAACAAGTGCTCCAATTTCAATAGCTTCGTTGTCATTGTCTAGTAGATATGCAATACGTTCTCTAGCGGTTAATTTCCCTTTAGAACGAATTTTCTCCAAACGTTTTTCCCCTCCACCTTGGTAAACCTGTAAGAGTTTTTTCTTCAAAGAACTCGTTAAAAGCTTGTTGTAGTCTTCATTTGTGTTGAAATTGATATCCATCTAAACCTCCGTTTTTATGGCGCTAAAGTACAAAATAACTCTAAAAAACGACTATTTAAAAACCTTGGTAATATTTATCATGGTATATATTAAATATTTTGCCTATATTTGTATCCTAAATTAAAACAGTATTATCATGAAAAACAAAATTATTTATTGGGTAGCAACAGGATTGATAAGTGCTTTGCTGCTGATGTCTGCAGGAATGTATGTATTTAACAATGAAATGGCTCTAGAGGCATTCACAAAATTAGGATTTCCAACCTATATCATTTATCCGTTGGCTTTTTTGAAGTTGTCAGGTGTAATTGTGGTGTTGACGAATAAATTTTCCAAACTTGTTGAATGGGCATACGCAGGTATGTTTTTCAATTTTGTATTGGCATTTTTTGCACACTATATGATTGGAGATGGAGAGCAGATACCCGCTTTGGTTGCAATCATTCTTTTATTTGTGTCTTATATATATAAATCAAAACGTTGAAAAAATGAAAAATATAGTAGTTGTACCAGGAAGTAATAGTAAAAAATCAATTAACAAGTTGTTGGCGAATTATGCCGCAAATCAATTAGAAAACAGTCGTATTGATGCAATAGATTTAAATGATTTTGATTTGCCTTTGTATGGGATTGATAGAGAAAATGAACACGGCATCCCAGCAGATGCAAAAAAATTAAATGAAAGGTTTGAGAAAGCAGATGCTTTTGTTGTTTCTCTAGCAGAACACAATGGTGCTTACGCAACCGCTTTTAAGAATGCTTTTGATTGGTTGAGTAGAATTGACGCGAAAGTATGGAAGGAAAAGCCTGTATTGTTGTTGGCAACATCGCCAGGAGCAAGGGGAGGGCTTTCTGTGTTAGAAATTGCTGCCGGAAGGTTTCCGTACATGGGGGCACAAATAACTGGGGTTTTTTCATTGCCTTCGTTTTTCGATAATTTCAAAGAAGGGGTAGTAATTGAAGGAGAGTTGCGCACAAAACTTTTTGAAGAAATAACTGCTTTGCAAAAAGCATTAGCACAGTAGTGTTATGGGGGATTTAGAGAAAGAGATCAATTCTTCTTTTCCGTCGGAACATGTGAAAGCATTGATTAATATAAAGTATACAGCAAATTGGATTGAAAATAAATCCAATGCCGTATTTAAACCCTACAAAATATCTGTACAGCAGTACAATATTCTACGGATTTTGAGAGGAGCAAAAAAAGCAGTGACCGTACATACCGTCAAAGAAAGGATGATTGAAAAATCACCAAACGCAACGCGATTGATGGATAAATTATGTGCAAAAAAATTAATTGAAAGATTTCGATGTGAAAATGACAGAAGGGTGGTATATGTGAAAATACTTCCTAAAGGTTTGCAAATGATAGAAGAAATTAAATTAGATGCAGTCAATAAAGTCATGGATGTGCTCTCTGAAAAAGAGGCAAAAGAACTGAATCGATTGTTGGATAAAATTAGATGATAAATATTCGTTATAAAGACAAATAGTCAATTCATCTTTTTGCTCCATGAAACACAAATTAAAATAGAAAAAAGATGAAAACAAGAAGCATACATAAAAAGAGTAAAAGTAATTTTGTAAACATGGGGCCTATTCGGTTGCGGCAACCCATTCCAAGTTTTGGGATAAATGATGTCGACCCGTTTATCTTACTACACCATTACGGTCCCTATGAAATCAATGAAAAAAGCAATCCGTTTGATTTAGGACCTCACCCGCATCGAGGTTTTGAACCCGTTACTTTTTTAATTCAAGGGGAGCAATTGCATAGAGATTCTTTGGGGAATGAAAGTCTTGTAAAAGCAGGAGATGTGCAATGGACGACTGCAGGGAATGGAATTATTCATGCTGAAGGACCCTATAAAGAATTTGTCAAGAAAGGAGGGAAGTTAGAAGGGATTCAGCTTTGGTTAAATTTACCGGCAAGTCATAAAATGATGGAGCCTGCATATCAACATGTAAAAAGTAATGACTTTCAGAGGATAATTTCAGAAGATGGTAGTATGGTTTTAAAAGTTGTTGCAGGAAATTATCAAGAAAAAAAGGGAAGGATTGGCACACAAACAGATGTGAATGTTTATGGGGAAAAGCCAAAGCAGGAAAGTCATCTTTTATAACCGTTCCTGAAAATCATGATGGATTGATTTATTTAATTAAAGGAAGTTTGTTGGTGAATGATGTAGAATTGTTGAGAGAAGAAGGAGACAGAATGTTTGCATTGAACAATGATGGAGATGTAATTTCTGTCAAAGCAACTGCTGAAAGTGAATTTTTGATTTTGTCAGGTGTCCCATTAAAAGAGCCTGTTGTTTCACACGGACCTTTTGTGATGAACTCTACTGAAGAAATCAATCAAGCGATTTATGATTTTCAAAAAGGGAAAATGGGGTATTTAGCGGAATAAAAAGTTTTAAAGATAATCTTTCAAGCCTGTGTAACTAGATTGCGCAGGTTTTTTTTCTAAAAAAAGAATTTTATGTTTATGAATAGGTGTTTCTATGGAGAAAGGAGTTTAATCGAGTGTAAAAAAATATTTTTTTTTAAAGTTAAATAGTTGTATATTAGCCTTCCCCATTTTTTTTAAAAAATAATTCTGATTTTGTATTGTCAGATATGTAAAGGAGGTGTTATATTTTTGGCACCCTCTAACGGCAAGTATTTGTTGTTAGTTTTGAATCGGGGCTTAGAATAGCAATACTATCCTTTAAAATATTGAAATTGACAGGCGTAAAATTAAAGAGTAAACACTTGTTTTTTTTTATTGAAGAGACATAAAATTCTAAGAGAGCTTAGTATCGTAAATTATGATCACTCAGTGGTAAAACAGACAAACGATGAAGAGTTTGATCCTGGCTCATGATGAACGCTATGGCAGGCTTAACACAGCAAAGTCGAGGGGTCACAGGCGAAGCGTGCTTTTCTGCGACGACCGGCGCACGGGTGCGTAACGCGTATGAACCTACCTTTTTACAGGGGATAGCCCAGAGAAATTTGGATTAAACCGTCATAGTCAATTATTGCCTCAATAGTGTACTTAAAGATTATCGGAGATAGATGGCTATGCGTTCCGATAGTTAGTTGGTAAGGTACGGCTTACCAACATCATGGCAGGGTCCTGAGAGGTAGATCCCCCACACTGGTACTGAGACACGGACCAGACTCCTACGGTAGGCAGCAGTGAGGACTATTGGACAATGGAGGCACTCTGATCCAGCAATGCCGCGTCAGTAAGACTGCCCTATGGTTGTAAACTGGCTTTTAATACAGGAAGAAACGTACCTACTAGTAGGTATTGACGTACGTCAATATCACACGGCTACCTCCGTGCCAGCAGGCCGCGGTACTAACGGGGTGCACGCGTTTATCCGGAATCATTGGTTTAAAGGGTCCGTAGGCGGGCTAATAAGTCAGAGGTGAAATCCCACAGCTTAACTGTGGCACTGCCTTTGATACTTTATCTGCGTCCATGAAGTAGAATAATGTGTAGTGTAGCGGTGAAATGCATAGATATTACAACAGACTACCGATTGCGAAGGCATGCTCTAGAATGTACTGACGCTGATGGACTAAAGCGTGGGGAGGAACATATTAATACCCTGGTAGTCCCCGCCGTAAACTATGGACACTAGTGTTTGTTGGCTTCGGTCGATGAGTGACTAACTAAATTGATAAGTGTCCCACCTGGGGAGTACGATCGCAAGATTGAAACTCAAAGGAATTGACGGGCCCGCACAAGCGGTGGCGCATGTGGTTTAATTCGATTATACGCGGAGGAACCTTACAAGGGCTTAAATGTAGATTGCATTAGCTAGAGATAGCTATTTCTTCGACTATCTACAAGGGCTGCATGGTTGTCGTCAGCTCGTGCCGTGAGGTGTCAGGTTAAGTCCTATAACGAGCGCAACCCCTATTTTTAGTTGCTAACAGTTCAAGCTGAGGACTCTAAAGAGACTGCCGGTGCAAACCGCGAGGAAGGTGGGGATGACGTCAAATCATCACGGCCCTTACGTCCTGGGCTACACACGTGCTACAATGGTATATACAGAGAGCAGCCACTTGGCGACAAGGAGCGAATCTATAAAGTATATCACAGTTCGGATCGGAGTCTGCAACTCGACTCCGTGAAGCTGGAATCGCTAGTAATCGGATATCAGCCATGATCCGGTGAATACGTTCCCGGGCCTTGTACACACCGCCCGTCAAGCCATGGAAGCTGGGAGTACCTGAAGTCGGTCACCGAGAGGAGCCGCCTAGGGTAAAACTGGTAACTAGGGCTAAGTCGTAACAAGGTAGCCGTACCGGAAGGTGCGGCTGGAACACCTCCTTTCTAGAGAAAGAGATGTTAGCCTTTTAGGTTTACTTTTTAATTGCTGTTAATTTTATATTTATATACACAAGACTATATTTTAAGACCGAGTCTCGTAGCTCAGCTGGTTAGAGCGCTACACTGATAATGTAGAGGTCGGCAGTTCGAGTCTGCCCGAGACTACTAAGTCGAGACAGATGAAGAAGTTTACCCTGAGCTTGCCGAAGGGAGTCTGCCCGAGACTACTAAGTCGAGACAGATGAAGAAGTTTACCCTGAGCTTGCCGAAGGGAGTCTGCCCGAGACTACTAAGTCGAGACAGATTTAGATAGAAAGGAGTATAGCTTATTTAGTGTATAAAGAAATAGGAAATTCTGGAAGTTGGGGATTAGTTTTAAGTGTTGAGTGTTAAGTTTTAAAAGAATGCCACACCAACTAAAAACTCAAAACTAAGAACTCATAACTAGATTATGGGGGATTAGCTCAGCTGGCTAGAGCGCCTGCCTTGCACGCAGGAGGTCATCGGTTCGACTCCGATATTCTCCACAATGCTATGCCTTGAGATTATTTATTATCTTAAGACAAGCAAGAAAAGTTGCTGATAATTTATCAGTGTCGATTCGCCACAGTTCATTGACATATTGAAATATTGATATCGTAAAGATATTAGAAGTTATATTTTAGAAAAACTAAAATTAATAACGAGCTATAATACAATAGAGAGCATACGTAAGTATGCACAAACTAGTATTTAGGCCCAAGTATTAAGTAGATAGGAGATTTTCTTCGGATTTTCGATTTTCGACTTATTGTTTAGGGCTAAATCAAATAGAATAAAAGAGCAAAAAGTACAAAAAGCTAAGTAAGGGCGTATGGCGGATGCCTAGGCTCTCAGAGGCGAAGAAGGACGTGATAAGCTGCGATAAGCTGTGGGGATTAGCACATATGAATTGATCCGCAGATTTCCGAATGGGACAACCCACTATGTTGAAGACATAGTACCACTTAAGTGGGGCGAACCCGGTGAACTGAAACATCTAAGTAACCGGAGGAAGAGAAAACAAAAGTGATTCCGTTAGTAGTGGCGAGCGAACGCGGATTAGCCCAAACCAGTTTTGTTACGGCAAGATTGGGGTTGTAGGACCACGTTATTTGATGTTAATTGAATTAGAACAAACTGGAAAGTTTGACCACAGAGGGTGATAGTCCCGTATAGGAAAGATTAATTATTGATAGAGGTATCCTGAGTAGTGCGGGACACGAGTAATCCTGTATGAATCGACCGGGACCATCCGGTAAGGCTAAATACTCCTGAGAGACCGATAGTGTACTAGTACCGTGAGGGAAAGGTGAAAAGAACCCTAAGTAAGGGAGTGAAAGAGAACCTGAAACCGTACGCTTACAAGCGGTCGGAGCGGATTTATTCCGTGACGGCGTGCCTTTTGCATAATGAGCCTACGAGTTACTGTTTCTAGCAAGGTTAAGTGATTCAGTCACGCAGCCGTAGCGAAAGCGAGTCTTAATAGGGCGCATAGTTAGTAGTAGTAGACGCGAAACCTGGTGATCTACCCATGGGCAGGTTGAAGCTGTGGTAACACATAGTGGAGGACCGAACCCGTTGACGTTGAAAAGTCTTGGGATGACCTGTGGGTAGGGGTGAAAGGCCAATCAAACCAGGAAATAGCTCGTACTCCCCGAAATGCATTTAGGTGCAGCGTTGTGGTTAAGTTTATTAGAGGTAGAGCTACTGATTGGATGCGGGGCTTCACCGCCTACCAATTCCTGACAAACTCCGAATGCTAATAAATATACACAGCAGTGAGGGCATGGGTGCTAAGGTCCATGTCCGAGAGGGAAAGAACCCAGACCATCAGCTAAGGTCCCCAAATATATGTTAAGTTGATTTAACGAGGTTTGTCTGCCCAGACAGCTAGGATGTTGGCTTGGAAGCAGCCATTCATTTAAAGAGTGCGTAACAGCTCACTAGTCGAGCGGACGAGCATGGATAATAATCGGGCATAAACATATTACCGAAGCTATGGATTTACAGTTTTACTGTAAGTGGTAGGGGAGCATTCTAATTGTGTTGAAGGTGATTCGTAAGAATTGCTGGAACGATTAGAAAAGAAAATGTAGGCATAAGTAACGATAAGGCGGGTGAGAAACCCGCCCACCGAAAGACCAAGGTTTCCTCAGCGATGCTAATCAGCTGAGGGTTAGTCGGGACCTAAGGCGAACCCGAAAGGGGTAGTCGATGGCCAACGGGTTAATATTCCCGTACCTGCTCACGTTAAAAGTGACGGATTCGTATAGATGTTGCGTACTGACAGAATAGTACGTTGAAGGGAGCAGTAATGCCCCGATAGTACAGCGATGCTTCGGCAGAGTTGATAATGCATCGAAGCGAGTTCCAAGAAAAACGAGTGAAGCAGCCCGTACCCTAAACCGACACAGGTGGTTGGGAAGAGAATTCTAAGGTGCTCGAGTGATTCATGGCTAAGGAACTAGGCAAAATCGCCCCGTAACTTCGGGAGAAGGGGCGCCCATCTTTTGATGGGCCGCAGTGAATAGGTCCAGGCGACTGTTTATCAAAAACACAGGGCTCTGCTAAAACGAAAGTTGATGTATAGGGCCTGACACCTGCCCGGTGCTGGAAGGTTAAGTGGAGGAGTTAGTTTCGACGAAGCTCTCAAATGAAGCCCCAGTAAACGGCGGCCGTAACTATAACGGTCCTAAGGTAGCGAAATTCCTTGTCGGGTAAGTTCCGACCTGCACGAATGGTGCAACGATCTGGACACTGTCTCAGCCATGAGCTCGGTGAAATTGTAGTATCGGTGAAGATGCCGATTACCCGCTACGGGACGAAAAGACCCCGTGAACCTTTACTATAGCTTAGTATTGACTTTGGATAAGTAATGTGTAGGATAGGTGGGAGACTTCGATGCTGCGTCGCCAGGCGTAGTTTAGTCGTCCTTGAAATACCACCCTTTGCTTATCTAGAGCCTAACCCGCCTTTGTCGGGGACAGTGCTTGGTGGGTAGTTTGACTGGGGTGGTCGCCTCCAAAAGAGTAACGGAGGCTTCTAAAGGTACCCTCAGCACGGTTGGTAATCGTGCGTAGAGTGCAATGGCATAAGGGTGCTTGACTGGGAGACTTACAAGTCGATCAGGTTGGAAACAAGAGCATAGTGATCCGGTGGTTCCGCATGGAAGGGCCATCGCTCAAAGGATAAAAGGTACTCCGGGGATAACAGGCTGATCTCCCCCAAGAGCTCACATCGACGGGGGGGTTTGGCACCTCGATGTCGGCTCGTCACATCCTGGGGCTGGAGAAGGTCCCAAGGGTTGGGCTGTTCGCCCATTAAAGTGGCACGCGAGCTGGGTTCAGAACGTCGGTGAGACAGTTCGGTTCCTCTATCTGTAGCGGGCTGAATTTGCGTGGATCTTACTCTAGTACGAGAGGACCGAGTTGGACTGCCTCTGGTGTATCTGTTGTTCTGCTAAGGCATTGCAGAGTAGCGTACGTCGGGAAGGGATAAGCGCTGAAAGCATATAAGCGCGAACACCCACCACAGATGACTTTTCTTTCAATGTTCGGAAGATTACCCCGTTTGATAGGCTATAGGTTAAAGGCAGTACTTTCATAGCCAAGTCGTACGATAACCCATAGGCTTTTGTACAAAGAACTTCTTTCACATGAGCAATCATGGAAAGGAGGGACACTCTTTATTTTAAATCCTGAGCTAGCTTAGGAAGTACTAAAATCTAATTATTTTTAGTCATAGCCTTCCTACTTTTTACATTATCGTGCAATAACCTAATGATGCGTTTCATATGTCAATTATTTCATATTAGTTAAGAGTTCAGAGTATTGTTACTCCAATTGAACGCCTACTATAAAGAATTTTAAGGAATTATATGCGATAGGGCTCACCTCTTCCCATACCGAACAGATAATTTAACCTATCAGCTCATATGTACTGCCAATGTTGGGGAGTATTCATCGCGCCTTTTTTTATGGCCTACGCTAAAGCTTCTTGCATACATTACTACTTCGTGCCTTCGCTAAAGCTTCGGCATATAAATACTAACGTGCTTCGGCATACAAGTACACATCCGCTGTCATGTTAATGTGATGGGGCTTTTTTTTGCCTACGCTAAAGCTACGGCATACAAGTCTTCGAGCCTACGCTAAAGCTACGGCATACAAATATTTCGTGGATATCAAGACCAATGTTGTGTTATGCATATATTGAGTTAATTCTAAAGAGGAAGAATTCTACATTTTTGACACCTCTAAACGTCTCTAACGCCTTATCTTAGCGTTAATATTAGATTCTGGCTGAGGCATTGTACTGCGATTGATAAATAATAAGTATTAGACTATAGTTTAAGGTAATAGTAGTGGCGATTGTAGGAAGGCCTTAAAACCAGATGTTCCACATCCTTGTACAATGCGGCTAGTTTTGCTGTATGCTGTTTCTATTGATTTGTGGTGTAAAATATTTCTCGACCTTGTACCAGGGTAAATGCATTTTGATATCGGGATATTTCCTGACACAATTTTACTTCTCTGATATTGTTTTAGTGCCAATAGATGGTGCTTTGTAGAGTAAATATCTACTTCTTGCAAGAGTTGTTTTCTAGTTATCCCATGCTAAATTAGCTTTGGTCTGATATTTCGTAGTAATCTGGCTTTTATCGCTTTCTTTTCTAAATTCTATTGCGTTTGCCATCTATGTGTTATTCTTGATTTTCCTGTAATGATTCTAGCAAGCTTTTGTACAGGAATCGATCCAGTTACCTGTACAGTTTTGGGCAAGAGTTTCTAGCGTTATGGTTATCATGGAGTTAGCCATATCCAATGTAATCCTCTTGACTTAGCTTTTCTTTGTGATAATTTGAGTAGCTGTTCTATAATGGTTCTATCTTTGTTCCTTCAAATTATGGCGACAATACTACTTTCTTTCCCTTGCTTTTTTGTGAGTATAGTATAGAGTGCACCTTTGAGAGTGCGGTTTTTCAGCATAGATAGGTAAGGCGCCTATGTTCGCTGGAAAAAAGCCACTGTTGGCATGTGGTTTGTTTCCAGTCTTGAACTCACTAAGATAGTCACGATACTGTCTGCTGAGTTTTACCATCAACGTTTTGTAAATCCACCTATACTATTGCAATCAGAGGCCTTAGTATCTACTAATTTCTTTAAAAAGACAGCGAACTCGGTGGTCATCCGTGTTCCCTGTGCTACTCTAAATTCCAATCTCTTTGTACGACTTGTTTAGTTGTTTTATCGAGCCATCTTCGCCGCCTTTCATGCAGTAGACTGTGTACCGCAGCGGAGGAAAATCTTGGATAGATTTGTTTATGAAACCCATGAGCAATTAATACACGTTAGCTTCTTTCTTTAGGTGTGACATTACGTTTGACGAAATAACAAGATGCATTAACCGAACCGTTTTTTAATATTAATTAATGTTGCAAAATGATTGATTAGGAATTCAGGGAGGATAAGTTTGGTAGTTCTAAATTAATTGTCCAAATTAGTTCTTTTTTTTGCAAAAATATCATGCCTTATTTAAGCCACACACAAATTTGTGCTTGATCCGAAAAAAACGTGCCTACGCTAAAGCTTCGGCATACAAGTACTTCGTGCCTACGCTATTCAAACTATGCCAGCTTTGTTGAAACAAAGAGATGGTCATATACAATAATTATCCTACCTGGCACTAAAGTGTTCATTCCTTCGCTAAGGAATAGAACATCTTTGCATCGTAAAAGAGATCTACATGTGAACTGCAGGGTGCTATTGAAATAACAGTGTTGGGGAATGTCAATGACTAAAAGTTATGGGTTGGAATGATCAAAAAGCAGAAGAGGAGTTAAAATTTCATTGCAATTTGTGCACTGAACACCTGCTTGTATGAAGATATAAATGCCATAAATTTGTTACATAAGCGGTCTCTACCCAAGTATTGTATTGGAATTTGAATATTCGAACATATTAAATATTTCCAATTACCGCACTCAATCCTGAAATTCTTTCGAAAATTCCCGTTGAATTTTTTCTTTCCCCTACGAGTATAATATGGAGAAACCAAATCAGATCTTATTGTAAGAATTTAATCGACCTTGGTATTGGTATGGGTGTTATAGGAAGGACTTCCTCCTGGTAGTCCAGAATTATATACTAAATTTAAATAAACTTTAAAGTCTGGAATACTAGGTACATAGTCTTGAAATAGAATTCCTAATTTAAAACGTTGGTCCGTTGGGCGTGCAATTTCCCCACGATTGTTAATGTTTTCCGTGGTTTTTAAAAAACCAATACTTACCCAACTTTCGTTTCCAGGAACAAATTCTCCATTTAAACGAATATCAAGACCACTTGCAACTGCTGTGGTAACATTATCGGCCCTGTATCGAATTCTAACATTGTCAACCGTATAGGCATTAACATCTGATAGTTTTTTAAAATATGCTTCTGTTGTAAGTTTAAAAGGGCGCTTCCAAAGTTGAAAACTGTATTCATTACCTGCTACAAAATGGAAAGATTCTTGCGCTTTTACTTCAGGTTTGATTTGTCCAGAATAATTTTTGAGTTCTTTATAAGAAGGGGGTTGGTGGTACCATCCTCCAGAAAGTCGGAAAAGCATGTCTTTTTCCCAATTGGGTTTTACAGTTAGTTGACCTCTTGGGCTTACAGTATGCTGGTTTTCAGAAGTAAAACCTTCCGAAATGACATTCCAAAAATGAGCACGCACTCCTAGGTTGTACCAAACATCATTTTCTCCCCATTCTGTTCTTTTACTCCATTGCAAAAAACCACTTACCCTGTTGATGGTCACATTGTTGTCTGCACGAATTGATTGATAAGGCTCTATAGGTCCTGCGTATGGGGTTTTGGGTTGATTGTTTGAGACGTTGTGACTTAAAGGGCGAATTGCAAAACCAGTTGAATCAATAACTTCCCATTCATTGATGCTTTCTTTGATGTTTTCTTTTTGAAATTTTAATCCAATTTCATAATTATTGTCTCCTTCTTTCGAAAAAACTTGGAACTTAATATTTTGAATTAGTGCATCCAATTCGTTTCGAGAGTGATTGATTTGCCCTCCTATTCCACGACTAAATTCTTTTTCACCAAAATCGTCAGAATTTTCATCGGTATTGACTTTGTTTAAAGAGTAGGCACCGATGATATCGAAAAATTCTTCTTCTTGAGTATTGTAAGCAGAAGTTGTAATTTTTACTTCCAACTCGTCAGAATGCCTATAATTGGCATTCAGGGCTCCAAAAAAAGTACTGAATTTGTCATTTTCATTTCCTTGATAGAATACTACAAGTTCCAAAGGATTGCTTAATGTTCCAAACCGTGTTCTTCTTGTTAGGGGTGTATAATTGTAATGGTTTATAGATATATTTCCTAAAAAGTCAAGTGTCCATTTTTTATCAAGTCGATACGACAAGAATGTTTGAATGTCAGCAAAAATAGGTTTGTAGTTGGTTTCGGTATCTTTTGAGTTTACTAATAATTGGTTATTTCTATAACGAACACTCGTAATTGCAGATAATTTATCTTTGAAAAATAGTCCCTCGTGAGTAATACTACCCCCTAAGAGGGTTAGGTTTAGATTTGTAGCTGTTTCCTTGGGTTTCCGGTAGGTAATACTCAATACGGATGATAATTTATCGCCATATTTGGCTTGGAACCCTCCTGCGGAAAAATCAATGTCTTGCGTCATTTCAATGTTTAAAAAACTGAGTCCTTCTTGTTGTCCTGAGCGTACTAAAAATGGACGGTATACTTCAATCCCATTTACATAAACCAAGTTTTCATCGAAGTTTCCTCCGCGCACATTGTATTGGGTACTCAACTCATTATTATTGTTTACCCCTGCAAAAGTCATTAATAAATTTTCTATACCAGCGGTCGGTCCAGGAATGTTTTTGACTTTTTTAGCTTTGATATTTGTTATTCCTTGTGCCGGTTTTCTGTAATCTTGAATAGTCACTTCGTCTATCTCTTCCGTTTTTAAACTCATAATTGGAGAATAACGGAAAGTCCTTTTTTTAGGAACCTTTACTTTTTTATAGAGATTGTTATACGATAGATGACTAAAGGTCAATACGATTTCTTGTTTGGCGGGAATTTGTAAGAAGTATTCTCCTTTTGAATTGGTAGTTGTTCCGTGTGTATCATCGTAACGAATACTTACTCCTTCAACACTGTTACGCTCATTGTTTCTTACGGTACCTTTTACATAAGCCGTTTGCCCAATCAGGTAATTGCTCATTAATAAAAAGAAAAGAATGTAGTTTAATTTTTGCAAAGAAATCTATTAAGAGTTAGTTTGTGTAAAATAACGATGAAAACGTATTTGTATTGCCAACATTGTCTTCAACTACAAATGTAAAGGAATGTTTTCCGTTACTCAATTTTTTATCCAAAAAGTCGTAGGTAAATTTGTTTCTTTTCGGATTGTACTCCATTAGAATCCATTTCCCATCAATTTCCCCTCTATAGGATTTTAGCCCAGAAAGTTTGTCTTTGCTATAAATACTTATAAAATCAAGGTTGCTTATATTTTGTCCTTCGTAAAAATTACACTTGTAAATAAGAGGAGCTTCCCAGTCTTGATGTAATTGATAATTCCCCAATGTTTTTTGTTTTGCAACTGAAAATGCTATCTGTTTTTTTTGTTGTATTGAAGTTGAAATATTTGTCATTAATAACAGAAGCAATATAGGTCTTTTTTTTGATTGAATCCGGGACGTTTCTGATAGCAAATCGAATTTCAAAAGCCTTATTAACTGGAATTGAAGGTTCGTGAATTGTAAAGGTGTTTTTATTCTTTTTAAATTGAAGGTAGAAATCATCGTAAAAAGTATTTTCAGGAAAGCGAATTTCGATGTCGTTTGTTTTTACATAATTTTTTCTAGCAGCTGTGATAAAATGCGCTGTTTTTTTAGGAGAAGAAAAAATACGTGGCTGTACTTTTCTTCCGTTAACAGGGATTTTAATGCGAGAAGTATTTCCAATAAAATCACTTGTTATTATTTCTACTTCGTACAAGGAGTCATTTTTTACCGTAAGATACCCCTTTTCACTTGTTTTTTTATAAATACTCAAGTTGCTTTTAGGGTGAATGTATGTTTTTTGAAAGCTTTTCTTGTATTTATAACGGTAAGGGTAGTCAATCAAAAGATTGATGAATTTTGATTCAGCAAAAGAAAAAGTTTCCAAAGTATGAGCGTAGAAAGTCTTTCCGTTACTTTCATTTCCATTTTATAAATACCATTTTGTTTGTAGCGGCATTTTGCTGATCGTAGGTGTTAATTGAAAATCCAATTCTTCCATAGGCACTTACCGGGGTGCAATAATATTGATTATTCTTACTTTTCTTTACTTGAAGAGGAATGGATACATGGCTAGTGTTTGCATGTGAACTGTCATTAAGAACCATAATTCTTAGTTGAGAAATGATAGGTTTTTTAGTGTCAGTTGGAATCAAACCAAATAACATAGGATTGATAATTTTTTCACTTTTGGTGTCTCTAATTTCAAAGTGAAGATGGGGGGCTGATGAGCTCCCCGTATTTCCAGAATAGCCAATAATTTCGTTTTTATTGATTGTTAATTCATCTTTTTGAGGGAAAATTTGGATTTCAAAAGATTCCTTTTGGTATTGTTTTTTCTTAATATAAGCCTCAATTTTTTTATTGAATTTTTTCAAATGTGCATACACAGTTGTGTAACCATTGGGATGCGTTATATAAAGTGCTTTCCCGTATCCAAATAGAGATACTTTTATTCTTGAAACATACCCTTCAGCGGCAGTATGTACATTGAGTCCTTGTTTTTTTTGAGTTTTAAAATCTATTCCAGAATGAAAGTGTGAAGTTCTTAATTCTCCAAAAGTGCCTGCCAAAACCATAGGAATGTCCAAGGGAGCTCTAAAATAATTTTGAGGATATTTTTTTTGCCCAAATAGCAGTACTCCACCAGATAACAAACAAAAAAACAAAATGATAGTTTTTCTCAATTTTATAAGTTTTGAGGCTAAAATAAGAATAATTGGGTATTTTGAAAAAAGAATATAGAATTTGATTATTTATTAGTTTTTTGAAAAATATATTCGCAAATAAGTAATGAAAATGTTGTATTTTAACTTTGGAATGTTAACTTTGTAACAATAGTTTTTGTAATTGAAGACAAATGAGTAATTTTTTAGAAACAATTGATTTACTTGAAAGTAAATTGAAAAATCTAGTAGAGAGGTATAGGTTTCTGAAAGAGGAAAATGATATTTTATTAGCAACTATTGAACGAATTCAGCAAGAAGGGTCCGTAAAGGAAGAGGAATTGTTTCAAGAACGTGAAAAATACAGATTGTTGAAAATAGCCAAAACTATTGATGGCGGTAAGCAAGATAGTAAAGAAACAAAACAAAAGATAAATGCTTTGATTCGAGAAATTGACAAATGTATAGTCAAATTGAATCAATAAAGTTCTTTAAATAATGGCAGATAAGTTCAAAATTAAAGTAGTGATAGGAGGTAGAACTTATCCTTTACATGTAAAAAGTGAAGTAGAGGAGGAAGGTACCCGTAAGGCTGCAGAAAAAATCAATGCGTTGATTTCGAAATTTGAACAAAACTATGCGGTAAGCGATAAGCAAGATGTATTGGCAATGTGTGCCTTACAGTTTGCTTCTAAGTTGGAAATCATGTCTGTTATTGAAAAGGATAATTTAGTAAAAGCAGCAAATAAATTGAACCAAATACATCTTTTATTGGATGACTGTTTGGATTGATATTTTTTTATTAGAAAACAATACTGCCTACATTGGTTAATGTTTGATAAACTCAACGCGATTCCATTAAAAAGGATGAGTCATGTTAGTAAAAGCGCGCCGATTTACTCGGATTCTTGATCTAACAGTTAGTCCTAAACTTGTTTATTGGGAGTTTATATAAACCAACTAATGTAGGTTTTTTATATATATAATTTAAATACACATGGAAACAATAACTGTAACAGGTATCATAGCTGGAAGTGTCTTAGGATTTGTCATTGGATTGATATTACGAAAGGTGCTTGATAAAAAGAAAGGCTCGGAAATAATAAAAAATGCTAAAAGAACTGCTGCAAGCAGGGTGAAATCTGCTCATAAGGAGGCGGATTCTATTAAGAAGGATAAGATTTTACAAGCAAAAGAACGTTTTATTGAGTTGAAATCGGAGCATGAAAAGGTAATTCTTTCAAGAGAAAAAAAGATTTCAGAAATTGAAAAAAGGTTGCGAGATAAAGAGTCTCAAATATCATCAGAGTTAGATAAGAATAAAAAATTAAATAAGCAGTTGGCAGTCAAAGAATCTGATTATGATTACCGCTTGGAGTTTTTAGAAAAGAAGCAACAAGAAGTTGAAAAAGTTCATAAAAGACAGGTAGAACAACTTGAGGTTATTTCAGGGATTTCCGCAGAAGAAGCCAAAGAAGAATTGATTACTTCTTTGAAAGAAGAGGCGAAATCAGATGCAATGTCTTACATTCAAGACATTATGGAAGAAGCAAAATTAACCGCTGAACAAGACGCTAGGAAAGTGATTTTAAACACTATTCAAAGGGTAGGAGTGGAGCAGTCTATTGAAAACTGTGTTTCTGTGTTTAATCTTGAATCGGATGATGTAAAAGGACGTATAATCGGTCGTGAAGGTAGAAATATCAGAGCTTTAGAATCGGCTACTGGTGTTGAAATTATTGTTGATGATACTCCAGAAGCAATTATTCTTTCTTGTTTTGACCCAGTACGTAGAGAAGTAGCACGTTTGTCTATGCATAACTTGGTAACGGATGGACGTATCCATCCAGCACGTATTGAAGAAGTAGTAAAGAAAACAGAAAAACAAATCAATCAAGAGATTGTTGAAGTTGGAAAACGAACGGTTGTTGATTTAGGAATTCATGGTTTACATCCAGAATTGATTAAGACTGTTGGGCGTATGAAATTCCGTTCTTCTTATGGACAAAATTTGTTACAACACTCAAGAGAGGTTGCAAATTTGTGTGGAATTATGGCAGTGGAATTGGGCTTGAATGCGAAAGTAGCAAAAAGAGCTGGGCTGTTACATGATATAGGGAAAGTTCCTGATACAGAAACGGAATTACCACATGCTTTATTGGGAATGCAATGGGCTGAAAAATTTGGAGAAAAACCAGATGTATGCAATGCCATTGGGGCTCACCATGATGAAATTGAAATGAAATCATTATACGCACCAATTGTTCAAGTGTGTGATGCTATTTCTGGAGCTAGACCTGGAGCGAGAAGACAAGTCTTGGATTCATATATTCAACGATTGAAAGATTTAGAAGATTTGGCATTTGGTTTTACAGGTGTGCAAAAGGCTTATGCAATTCAGGCAGGTAGAGAATTACGTGTATTGGTTGAAAGTGCAAAGGTAAATGATGAAAAAGCAGCAGAATTGTCATTTAGTATTTCGCAAAAAATTCAAAATGACATGACTTATCCTGGACAGGTGAAAGTTACCGTGATTAGAGAGACTCGTGCAATTAATGTAGCTAAGTAGTTTCTTTGAAATAAATTAAGGAGGCTGTCTAAAAAGCACTAAAACTGTCATTCTGAATTCCTACCTGCCGGTAGGCACGGTATTTCAGAATTTTAAAGCACTGATTTTCAATACGTGTTAGAACCTGAAACTAGTTCAGGTTGACAGAAAAGAGACTTTTCAGACAGCCTCTCTTTTTTATGCTTTAAAAAATCGATGTGAATATTTTAGAGAATTCAAGGAATCTTTTTATTTCACCGTGCTTAATTTTTTATACCGTTTCCATAGATGTGGGTGAAACATTTTATAGAAAACAAAACAACCAATATCTAAAGTGTAATAGAACAGGCTGATGCCGCTAGGTGGGTTGTAGCTTTTTAAAAAGGGAAAAGCATCAAATGCAGTTTTTGGCCAGTACCAACACTGAAAATAAGTTCCTCCAAGTTCTAGAACAGCAACGATGGTGTACATCGTTAGAAAAAACATCCGATCTTTTGGTCGCTTCCATAAAATAAGTAATATAACGAGTGTCATTACAAAGCCAAATACATCGTCTAAAAACACTAAAAAGAAGGTTGCATAAATGGCAATCAACATGTATAAAAATCGAATGATTTTTGAACTGTGTTTTTGGATTATGGAAGCTTTTGAGAAAATAAAGACGCGTGCGTAAACGGCAGCATGTCCAAACGGCACATACAAAGGCACGTTTTCCAGACGATAAGTGTACATACCCAATAATCTTGAAAAAAAATGTTCGCCAATAAATCCAATAATAACAGCAATTACCATCAGTTTTCTTGTTCTTTTTGTTGATCTGTAATATAGAATTGAAAAAAAAGCAATCATGAATACATTAATGTATAACTGATTATTCGGTAGGATTTTAGAAAAGCCAATTCCGTCAAAATACAGGGCAAGAACAAATAAATACAACATGCCTATTCTTCGTGTAAATACTTTGAATATTTTTTTTGCATCCGTTTTGTCAATATTGCTTAAGGTGGCGTTCATAATTTATTACGAGGCTTCTTCTGTTTTACTTGAGTTACCAACCAAACGGTTCATAATTTGCAATTCTTTTTCAGTAAACGCTCGTATTTGACCAGGTTTCAAATTGTGCAACGAAATATGCATAATACGTACACGTTTTAATTTTTGAACTTTATAGCCAAGATATTCACACATTCTTCTAATTTGTCGGTTCAGCCCTTGTGTGAGAACAATGCTAAATGTATATTCATTTATCTTTTTGACTTTACATCGATCCGTAATGGTGTCTAAAACAGGAATACCATTTCCCATTTTTTTTATAAATGAGTCGGTTATTTTTTTGTCAACACGGACAATATATTCTTTTTCGTGATTGTTTTTAGACCGCAATATTTTGTTGACAATATCACCATCGTTGGTCATAAAAATGAGTCCTTCACTGGGTTTGTCTAATCTACCAATAGGAAAAATGCGTTCAGGGTAATTTAGATAACTAATTATATTTCCTCTTATTTTTGTGTCCGTAGTACAGGTTATCCCAACGGGTTTATTGAAAACCAGGTAGATGTTTTTTACTTCTTTGGTGATGGTTTGTCCATTGACAGTGATTGTATCTGTTGCAATTACCTTGACGCCAAGACCAGCGATCTTTCCGTTCACCGTTACTTTGCCTTCATCAATCAATTTATCAGCTGCTCTTCTAGAGCAGTAACCGGTTTCAGAAATAGCTTTGTTGAGTCTTTTGGTTTCCACAGGAATTAGATTTTAAAGCGGTCAAAAATGGCTCCTTTAATTTTTTCTCCAATTCTTTTTTTAATATCAGCTGGATAAGAACGTTCTCCCATAAAGACATCTGTCATGGCTTCACAAAAACGAGGTCCATATCGCTTCATTAAAAAATGTCGTGCTTTTTCATTTTCATAAAATAATTTAGACAAATAGACACCTGTTTTTAATTCGGGTAATAAAACGGCAGCTAGTTTGTCATTATACAGTTCTTCTGCTATTTTTGAATCTAGTTTTCCTTCTACAATAGATTCTGCAGCCATGACACCGGTAAGGATGGCATTTGAAATTCCTTCGGCAGTTACAGGGTCGGCAAAGCCAGCAGCATCCCCCACTAGAAAAACATTTTTTCTAACATATCCGTCTTTGCGTGGTGCAATTGGTATTTGAAATCCATGAAACTCTTCGTTTATAACTTCAGTAATACCCAGCGTTTTTAAATATTTTTCATAATGTTTTTTCAAGTCAATTTTTGTCCTTTTCACTGTAGTGACTCCAATGGAAAGGTGATTTTTTTTAGGGAAACACCATCCGTAACCAGCGGGAACGGCATCAAAGTCAAAACGGACTTGTTGTGATAATTTTTCAAAGTCTTTTGGCGACACTTCTACTTCATACTCTAAAGCAGGTATTAAATGTCTGGTTTCCTTCCATCCGGTTAATTTTGCGGTTGGGCTTAAAACACCATCAGCGGCGATTATAAACTTGGCTTGTAAATCTCCTTTAGAGGTGTGTAACGTGTTTAAATCACCAAAAGTAATGTCTTTTAGTTTGTGTCCTTCTAAAAGCGTTATTCCAGCTTTTTTTGCTTTCTCAACAATTAGATAATCAAAATCATCTCGCATAATCATGCTCACGATTGGCTCTTCTCTTTTTGAGTTAAGGTGAATACCAGCTTTATCAAAATAAACATCAATTTCATGAAATTCTCTTTCTACAACTGAGCTTACGTCAAAAGGCATTTTTCTTCGACCCCTAAAAACAAAACCACCACCACAGGTTTTGTAGCGAGGTAATATTTCTTTTTCAATAAGAACAACAGAAATACCCTTTTCAGCTAATTTTAAAGCAGCAGAGGCGCCTGCGGGACCACTTCCAATTATGGCAACGTCAAATGTTTTCATGAAAATTAAAGTTTTAGCAAAGATATCAATTTGTTAAGTTAATCCTAGCCATTATTGGGTAATGATCGGAATATTTAATCGGATATGTTTTGAAATTGTTTATCGCAATATTTTCATCGACCAGTATAAAGTCAATTCGCAATGGAAAAAAATAATCAAAAGATTTTCCAAGACCAGATCCTGCTTCAATAAAGGCATCCCTTTTGTTTTTTGAGAGCTCTCTATAAACCCAAGAAAAAGCATGGTTGTTGAAATCTCCCATAAGGACTGTTTTGTATGGGCAGTTTTTTAAATGTTGTTGTATCAAGTCAACCTGTGTTGCTTGCTGCCGGAAAAAAGCATTGAATTTTTTCAAAAGTTTTTCAGAGTTTTTTTCTCCAAAATTTTCTTTGTTTTTGTCAATGCTGAATGATTGTAGGTGTATGTTGTAAATTCTCAAGGTATCGTTGTCTTTCAGAATATCGATGAAAATAGCATTGTTCCCTGAATGAGGAAAATCTAAAGAGCCTTGGTTGATAAATTTAAACTTTGAAAACAATACCTGATAAGCTTTGCTTTTTGGGCTTTTTTTACTGTAGCTATGAGGGAATTTTATGGAAAGGTTTTTCTCAGGATAAAATTCTTGAATGGCAAGAATATCAGGATCTTTTTCTTTGATGAAATTGTAAATTTTAAAATTCAAACTGTCTTTTTTTGACCATTTGTAGGCATTGAAAAGACGGACATTGTACGACATGAATTTGATGTCGTTATTTAGAAAAACTTTTTTTTCTGAAAACTGAAATAAAGCAGTAAGATATTGAAAGCCTAGGAGTAAAACAACCGAAGAAATAATAAATTGTTTTTTCAATTTTAAAATCCAATAAATTAGAAATCCAATATTCACAAAAATAAGAGGAGTTGTAGCGAGTCCCAAAACGGGAATTTGTGGAAAAGATTGAGGTGAAAGTAAGGGGATAAGGTAACCAAAACAAAGTGCCACACCGGCAATTGAATTTAGAATAAAAAGAATTTTATCAATGAAAGATAGTTTTTTCATAGAAAGTGTTATTTCTTACCTTGTTTGAATAATAGGTCTTTTTCAGATTGACTGAGAGAATCGTAACCCGATTTGCTTATCTTGTCCAAGATGGCGTCAATTTGTTCCTGATTGTTTTTTTGAGAACGAGATGTGTTTCTTTTTTTTGATTTATAAACGGTTTTTAGATTGCTTTTCTTTTTGAAAATATTGGAAAAAACAGCAAAATTTATTTTTGTCTTATACCGGTTTTTGATGGCGAGATATCCATACAAAGCACCTCCTAAATGTGCCAAATGACCGCCAGAATTTCCACTGGGCAATTGTATCAAGTCAATAGCAATAAAAGCAAGTGCGAGCACCCACAATTTTACATAGCCGATAAATCGTAGTTTGAATTCGTAATTGGGCATGTAGGTGGCAATACCAATAAAAATAGCAGATACGGCAGAGGAAGCACCAACAAGGGTTGCATTTACACCATTGAATACGGGGAAATAATTAAAACTTAGGTAATAAAGCAAGCCTCCAAAGACAGTTCCATATAGGTAAAAGTTTAAAAATTGCTTGGGCGTAAAATAATCCAAAAATAAATTTCCAATATAATACAGAAAAACTAGATTGAAAAGTATGTGTAAAAAACTGCCATGTAAAAACCCGTAAGTAAGAATAGACCATGGTCGCATAATGAAAGCATCTAGGTCAGCAGGTAATGAAAACCAGTTGTAAAGGTAGTTTTCGTGAGAATTGAATAAAAAAGCAACTACATTTAGCAAATGCATTGCTAAAAAAACAGCAATATTGAGGTAGATTGTTTTTTCTACAATCGTACCATTTTTGAATTTATAGTTGATGTTTTGAAATAGAGAATTCATATTTTACAGTAATTCAAAATTTATAAATTAGGGTTGAAAAACAAATACAATCAATCCCATCTTTTGAATTGATTTTGTTTCCAATACCAAGCAATGATAAAGCCTATCAAGGCACCACCTATATGTGCAAAATGTGCAATGTTTCCAATAGAATATTTGGTAACTCCAAAAAACAAATCTCCAAAAATCATTAACGGAATAAAATATTTTGCCGCAATAGGAACTGGGAAAAATAGCAAGGCTAGTTTGGCATTGGGGAATAGCATTCCAAAGGCAACTAATACGCCATAGACAGCTCCTGAAGCACCAACGGCAGGTGTATGATACAGGCTGTAAAACTCACTCAATGTTTCTGGCGCTAATGTCACGATGGTTTCATTATACCGTCCTGTATCGAGAAGAAGTTGGATGTCAGTACTTGATAAACCAAGTTGGATCAATTGTTCATAAATGTTGTTGAATTGAAAATAATTGACAGCTGTGTAAATCAATCCCGCACCAATTCCTGCTGAAAAATAGAAGAAAATAAATTTATTTTTCCCCCATATTTGTTCCAGGGGCGTTCCAAAAGCCCATAGACCATACATATTAAATAAAATATGATAGAATCCACCATGCATAAATATATGACTAAGGTATTGCCAGAATCCGAAATTTGGGTTTTCTGGGAAATATAGTGCCAACAAAGATCCAAAATCAACAACTTTTAAAAACTGAGGGGCTACAAAAAAAATGACGTTGATAATAATCAAATGTTTGATAACTTCTGTAAGTCTTCCCATAATTAATTTTTTGTAGTAAATAGTTTGTCAAGTTCACCTAGTGATAAGGTTTCAAAAGTTTTCTTTCCGAAAGGCGATACTGAAGGTTCTTTGCAAGAAAACAAGCTATCTACCAAAGTTTCTTGTTCTTTTTCAGAAAGTTGTGTCCCCGTTTTGATAGCCAAGGATTTTGCTAAGGATTTGGAGATGATATCCAATTGACTAAAACTTGTTTCTGGGACTTCCTCTTTGATGTCGTCTAAAAGTTGTTCAATGATAATTGTGATTTGACTTTCAGAAATTGTCGTTGGAATTCCTTTGATTACAACTGAGTCTTCGGAAATGCTATCAAATAAAAAACCAGTATTTTCCAAATCTTCTTTCAATTCTTTGATGAGTTCAATTTCTGTTTTATTAAAAGAAATTTCAACAGGAAATAAGAGTTGTTGACTCGGTGCCTCTTTTACAGTGATGCTTTCTAAGAATTCTTCGTATAAAATTCTTTGGTGTGCTAAATTTTGATGAATCAAAACGACTCCCGATTTGATGCTGCTCAGGATATATTTACGATGTATTTGGAATGTTTTTCCTGTAGTTTCTTTTTCTGTTACAGCTTCAAAAGTAAACTCAGATTGTGTGTTTTCTGGAGCAGCAGTTTCCAGCCCTGCGTATAGTGATTCCCATTCTGAGGTGTTTTTATCTTTTTTCTGATAACTGTTACTAAAATGGGGGCTGTTTGTTTTATCAGTCTCAAAAGGGTTGAAATTAGGGTCAACCGTTATTTTAGGGTTTGTACTGTGTTCTTTTGAATTAAAGGCATATGGAGTATCCATGGAGGCGTCTCTATTAAAATCGAGTACAGGTGCTACATTGTATTGTCCAAGGCTGTGTTTTACAGCTGCTCTGATAATGGCATATAGTACTTTTTCGTTGTCAAATTTAATTTCTGTTTTGGTTGGGTGAATATTGATGTCGATACTTTCCGCAGGAACTGTCAAATATAAAAAGTAGGAAGGGTGGTACCCATTTCCTAACAAGCCATCAAACCCACTGGAAACAGCATGGTGCAAATAAGAACTTTTGATAAAACGATTGTTGACAAAAAAGAATTGCTCTCCTCTTTTTTTCTTTGAAAACTCTGGTTTTACCGCAAAGCCTTTGATAGAAACGACATCTGTATCTTCTTCGATTGGAACCAGTTTTTCATTTGTTTTCCCACCTAAAACAGCTACAATTCGTTGTTTTAAATTGCTTCCTTTTACATCATAGATGCATGAAGCATTGTGGTTCATTGAAAATGAAATTTCATGATGTGCCAAAGCTACTCGTTGAAATTCATTGACAATATGCCTTGTTTCAATGGTGTCCGATTTTAAGAAATTCCGTCGGGCAGGAATGTTAAAAAACAAATTTTTAACAGCCACACTTGTGCCTTTGGCGGTTGCATCAGGTTCTTGAGAAATAATTTTACTTCCTTCTATTTTTAGACAAGTCCCCAATTCGTCTGTTGCTTGTTTTGTCTTTAAATCGACATGTGCAATGGCAGCTATGGAAGCCATTGCTTCTCCTCGAAACCCTTTGGTATTCAAATTGAATAAATCTTGTGCATCTTTAATTTTCGAAGTAGCATGCCGTTCAAAACACAAACGAGCGTCGGTGGTGCTCATTCCTTTTCCATTGTCAATGACTTGGATTAGGGTTTTGCCTGCATCTTTTATAATGAGTTTGATCTGTGTTGCACCAGCATCAATTGCATTTTCTAGCAATTCTTTTACAACAGAAGCAGGGCGTTGTACCACTTCACCTGCCGCAATCTGATTGGCAACATGATCGGGAAGTAACTGTATAATATCAGACATTAAATAAGCGTGTGTAATTCAAAAATATAAGCTACAATTCCAGTAAGTATGGCTATAATGATAGCCAAACGTTTGCTTGTGCCTGTATCGGCGCCACTACTTTTAGATTTTGCCCAATTATTTTTAAGGTTGTTTTTTGTAAGGGTGATATTGTAATCTTCGGAATTTTTGTTTTCGTCAGATTGGTGTTTGTTTTTTAAATTTTCCAAACGTTCTTTGCGCTCACTATAATAGCGAGGTTTGTAGTTGAAAACATAATGCGCCCGTTGTTTGAAAGGTGTACCTAACATAAATAAATGGATTTGTGTACAAACTCAAAATTACAGAAATAAATGCTTCAAAAAAAGTTAAAAAGAAAGATTTTTACTTGGCAATTGAGATTTAAATTCTCTGACGCTTTCTTCGAAGTTTTGAAGCGGTTTGTCTTGATATGTATCAACTCTTAGAAAGAAAATAGAAAGGTTGAATAAACAAGTTTCGTTTAAGAGATGTTTTTAAGCACTGCCATTTTAATTGCAGCAATGGCACATTCAATACCTTTGTTTCCGTGTTTTCCTCCAGAGCGGTCAATCGCTTGTTGCATGGTGTCATCTGTTAAGAGGCAGAAAATAACAGGAATATTTTGACTTAAATTGATGTCTTTGATTCCTTGCGTCACTCCGTCACAAACAAAATCGAAATGTTTTGTTTCTCCTTTTACAACGCTTCCAATAGCAATAACGGCATCCAAATTTTGGGTTTCTACCATTTTTTTTGCACCATAAATCAATTCATAACTTCCTGGGACATTCCATCGAAGAATGTTTTCTTCCAAAGCCCCGTTTTCTACAAATGCATCTATAGCTCCTTTTGCAAGTCCTTCTGTAATGTTTTCATTCCATTCAGAAACAACAATCCCAAAGCGAAAATTTTTCGCATTTGGGACTTTGTTTTTATCGTATGCTGATAAATTAGTTGTGGCCATTTTTTAAGATGTTGTAACTAGTTTTGAACCTGACAAACTAGTTTGAGTATTTTGCTTTGTTGATAGACAATTCGATGTCTTTTGCAATACTTGATTTTGAAAATTCTTCTTTGATTTTTGTAAACAATTCTACTGCTTTATCAGCTTTACCTAAACTCAAAGCTGTATTTCCCGCTTTGAATAAAAATAGGGGAGTTGTTGCTAAATTTGTATTGGCATAGGCTGCTTTTTCGTAGTAACTCAGCGCGTCTTCTTGTTGGTCTAAATCTGCAAAAGCATCTCCAATAGCTCCTAATGCTGTTGGTTCTAATAACGCGTCGCTTGAACTGAATTTTTCCAAGTAAGCAATTGCATTTTTATAATCTTTTTGCTTAAGATATGAAATTCCAGCATAGTAGTTTGCTAAATTTCCGGCATCCGTTCCTGAATATTTTTTCGCAATGTCAATAAACCCGTATTTTCCGTTTGTTCCTTCCAAGGCAAGTGAAAAAATAGAATCAGCTTCAGAATTCGTATGAATTGCTTTGTCAAAGTTCTCTTTTGGGAAAGCCAATTCATCAGCAGCTTCACGTTCTTTAGGTTCTACAATGTAATTGTTATAAGCCAAGTATCCTAAAATTAAAACAGCAATCGCTACCAATCCGTAGAACAAAGGTTTTTGGTTTTTTTCTATCCATTCTTCTGATTTCGAAGCAGTTTCGTCTAGTGTGTTGAAAACTTCAGCTGTTGTGCTTTGATCTTCAATTGTTCAATAGATGCTTTTTTAATCTTTTTTTGACCTTTTTTCTTGTATGTTGCCATTTCTATTTGTCTTAAAATTTAATTTTGTGATTGTATTCTTTTCAAGAGCGATGAAAAGTGTCATTTAATTCACAGGGAAGCAAAAATAGTTTTTTTAATTGGATTTTAAAAGGGTCTTTTCGGCAAAATTTTAATAATTTGCACTTTCGTATTCACAAGAAGAAAATCACTATGTTTTTACAAAAATTATCACTTGTAAATTATAAAAATATACCTAGTAAAGTCTTTGATTTTGAGCAAAAAATAAATTGCTTCGTCGGGCATAATGGTGTGGGAAAAACCAATGTAATAGACGCCATTTATTATTTGTCTTTTGCGAAAAGTTATTTCAATTCTGTTGCTATTCAGAATATAAAGCATGGAGAGGATTTTTTTATGCTTGAAGGGAGCTATTTGGTAAATGGTAGAGAAGAGTCGATTGTTTGCAGCTTAAAGAAAGGACAAAAAAAAATTGTCAAACGCAACGGGAAATCCTACGATAAGTTTTCGGACCATATAGGTAAGTTTCCTTTGGTAATAGTTTCACCAGCGGATAGAGATTTGATAATTGAAGGGAGTGATACGAGAAGGAAGTTTATCGATGGCGTAATTGCGCAGCAAGACCAAGAGTATTTGAAAACCTTGTTGTCCTATAACAAAGTCGTAACGCAAAGAAATGCGTTGTTGAAATTTTTTGCGGCGAATAGAACTTTTGATGCAATTAATTTGAATATATACAATGAGCAACTGGTGAGTTATGGAATGAAGATTTTTGAAAAAAGAAAGTCTTTTTTAGTAGATTTTATTCCAATATTTAACGAAAGGTACCAGACCATTTCCGATGGAAAAGAAAGTGTAAACCTCGTTTATAAATCTCAGCTAGATGAAGCTTCGTTTCATGAATTATTGGAAAAATCTCTTGAAAAAGACCGTGTATTGCAGTACACCAGTGCAGGGGTTCATAAAGATGATTTATTGTTCACTATTGGAGAATACCCTATTAAGAAATTTGGCTCGCAAGGACAGCAAAAATCGTATTTGATTGCTTTGAAATTGGCACAATTCGATTTTATAAAGTTGAAATCGAATTTGATACCTATCTTATTATTGGATGATATTTTTGACAAATTGGATGAGAAACGTGTAAGTCAGTTGGTTTCTTTGGTTGACCAAGATAATTTTGGACAAATTTTTATTACAGATACGCATGTGACGAGGACAGAAGAAGTTGTAAAAGGAATTAATAAATCGTATAAAATGTTTCAATTGTAAAGTGCTGTTAGACTTTAAGGTTTGTAAGAAATAGTTTATAGTAAAAGATGACTGTAAAAATGACAAAACGACAAAACGAATCCGCTTCAATCAAAGATTTGATGGGCTCATTTATAAAAGAAAACAACCTTTCTAAGGGGATGAAAAAAATTTCTGTAAAAGAAAGTTGGGAACAACTCATGGGAAATGGAGTGGCTTCTTATACCGAAAAGGTGGAGTTAAAAGGAGCTACCTTGTATGTGAAATTGTCTTCTTCCGTTTTGAGAGAAGAGCTAAGTTATGGTAAAGAAAAAATAATTGCAATGATGAACGAATCCTTAGGGAGCGAAGAAATAAAAAAAATAAATTTAGCATAAAAACCGAGCAGCATCAACACCAGACCTAACAGGTCTCTAAGACCTGTTAGGTCTGGTGTTGATGCTGGATTCGTGATTGATGTGCGTGCTTGAAATTTTCAGTTCCATCAAAAAGCTTCAGGACTATATTTTTCTTTATAAATGTATCTTTTTTAGAAAAGAAATCTTGATAAGATGAATGCTTGTAGTTTTTAAAATCAGCTATAGAATGATGTGAAGGGTTTGTATGGATATAGATAACAAGGTTTCGTAAGTACTTTTCGTCTTCAACAACAATTCTTTTGAGGTGCTTTTGAAAGAGGCTACCAACTCTTCCGTAGCGTTTGTTTATTGCTTTTGTATAAGCGTTAAAGAAATTTGAGATGGGTTGATGAATTTTGCGCTCTCTAGTTTTTATTTTTTCTGGCAATTCGTGGATTTCTTTAATTCGGATAATTAGATGAAAATGATTTGGCAGGAGGCAATAACAATAAACAGTTGCAATTTGTAAGAGGTGTTTTTTTAGAAGTTCAATAAAGTAAGTGTAGTTTTCTTCTTTTTTAAAAAGGAATTCCCGATTGTTACCTCTGTTATATACATGGTAAACTTTACCCGAAGTAAAAGGTTCGTATTTCATAGCATTTTTTGTAAAGATAAAAAATGGCAATGAAATAAAAAAAGACACCCAAATTTTAAAATAAATACATACCTAACAGGTCTCTAAGACCTGTTAGGTATATGTATTTATTAAATTATTTTTCTTTTCTGCTGTTGTTTCTGTTGCTCTTGCGCTTGTTTCATCGCATCGTCCATTCGTTGTCTGAATTTACTTTTCTTCTTTTCAGGACGTTTTTTATTCTCTTGAATTTGTGCATGAATCTTATCTTCATCAATGATGAAATTTTTGATAACTAACATAATGGTAATTGTCAATAAGTTAGATATAAAATAATACAAACTCAATCCAGCTCCGTATGAGTTAAAGAACACCAACATCATGATAGGAGAAAGATACATCATCATTTTCATCATCTTTTGCATGTCAGGCATTCCTTCTTGCGCAGGTTGTTGCATGTTCATTTGCTGACTTTGACTCATTCTCATATAGAAGAAGATTGCTACAGAAGCCAAAATAGGAAACAAACTGATGTGATCTCCGTACATAGGGATGTTAAATGGAAGTTTGTATACCGAGTCGTAAGAAGCCAAATCATCTGCCCATAAAAAACCTTGTTGACGTAAATCAATGGCACTAGGGAAGAATCGGAACAAAGCAAAGAATACAGGCATTTGAAGTAAAGCAGGGATACATCCTGCCATCATACTAACTCCAGCTTTTCGTTGCAATGCCATCGTTTCTTGTTGGCGTTTCATCGCGTTTTCTTTTCCAGGATATTTCTCATTAATTTCTGTCATTTCAGGTCGTAAGACTTTCATCTTGGCACTTGACAAATAAGATTTGTATACTAGAGGAGACATGAATATTCTAACAACGATGGTCATTAAAATAATTATCAGACCATAATTAGAGATAAATCCACCCAGTAAATCAAACAATGGAATGAATGCGTTTCTATTGATCCAGCCAAAAATTCCCCAACCCAATTCGATAACATTTTCGATTCCTTTGTCATAAGCAGCCAAAGAATTGTAGTCATTTGGCCCAATATATAAGTTGAAGTTATAGTTCAGTTCACCTCCATTTAAAGCTAATGGGGCTTGTACTGCAAAAGACTTGGTAAATAAGGAGTCTTTGCTTTCGTCTTCAAACAAGGTCTCAGAGTTCAATTGAGCTGTTTTAAATGAAGTGTCACTTAGTAGTATTGTTGAGAAAAAATGCTGTTTGAAACCAAACCAATCTACATTAGATTCTTCCTCACTATCCTCTCCTGCAATGGACAAATCATCCATTTTCCCGTCTTCTTTTTCATAATACAAAGCAGTATTTTGGTTTTCATACTTTATACTTTTTTCGTGACGAAAACTTTTCAAATTGAACGCTAATTGAACAGGGGTGGCACTGTTAATAATAGTATTCAAACCAGTAGATCTTACTGTAAAACCAAGCATATAATCATTTGGCTTTAATTCGTAACGGTATTCTAAAAATTCATTTTCAGAAACTTTTAATTTTAGAGATAAAATAGTGTTTTCTCCATTTTTTGAGACAGTAGGTTGAAAAACCAACTCTTTGGTATTGAAAACACGATTACTTGTCGTTCCAAAATTAATATTAAAAGAGGCGTTTGCTTCTTTTATCATGTACAATGGGAGAGAGTCGTATGTTTTGTAATTTTTGATAAGTGCTTCTGTAATTTGAGCTCCTTTGTTTGAAAAGGTCAATTTCAGCACTTCATTTTCAAGAACAGTACTTTCTTCTTCCGAAACACCCAAAGTACTCGAATAAGCAAAATTACCTAAACGTTGTTTGGCTTTTGCTAAAGTAAGAGAGTCTGAAAGGGTTTCGTTAGGAATTACAGTAGGTAAGGACTGAGATTCTGAAGTGTTTGCTACTTTTTCTTCTGTATTTTGTTCTTGTGCTGTTTCGGGCTCTGGTTGGTTGGTATACATAAACCAGAACATGATAGCTCCTAATAGTATAAAACCAATTATTGAATTGGCATCAAATTTTTTTTCTTCCATTATTTAGATATCTAAAGATCGTTGTTTTAACAAGCGCAAACTAGTTAAAATCTAATTAGTTGTTTGTTTTTTAATGAATTTAAGATTGTTTTAACGAATGTTCCAAACTTGCGTTTACAAAATCGACAAATAAAGGATGTGGATTTAGTACGGTGCTTTTGTATTCAGGGTGGTACTGTACCGCAACAAACCATGGATGGTCTTCAATTTCAACAATTTCAACCAAACCAGTTTTGGGGTTGACTCCGGTTATTTTCAACCCTGCATCAGAAATTTGTTTTCTAAACGCATCGTTGAATTCGTAACGATGTCTATGTCTTTCTGAGATCAACGGGTTTTGGTAAGCTTTGTATACATTTGAGTCTTTTGAAATTTCACAATCCCAAGCTCCCAATCGCATAGTACCTCCTTTTTCGGTAACTTCTTTTTGGTCTTCCATGAGGTTGATAACGGGATTTGGACAATTCTCATCCATTTCCAAAGAATCTGCATCTTTGATTCCGACAACATTTTTTGCAAATTCAATGACTGCCATTTGCATTCCTAGGCAAATGCCAAAGAAAGGAATTTTGTTTTCACGAGCATATCTTACTGCATCAATTTTTCCTTCTGTACCTCTATGACCGAACCCTGGAGCAACTAAAATACCATCCAACCCTTTTAGTTTTCTAGGGATGTTTTCTAAGGTCAAGTCTTCCGAGTGGATCCATTGTATTTTTACTTTCACTTCATTAGCAGCTCCCGCATGAATGAATGCTTCCGAGATAGACTTGTAAGCATCTTTCAATTCTACATATTTTCCAATCAGTCCTATTTTGACCTTGTTTTTAGGGCTTTTATGTTTGTCTAAAAATTTATTCCAAGCAACCAATTTAGGTTGGTCGTTATCACACAATTCTAATTTCTTTAAAACTACTTTGTCCAAACCTTCGTAAAACATTAAGTTGGGAACATCGTAAATGGTTTCAGTATCCAAAGAAGAAATGACATCTTCTTTTTTAACATTGCAAAACAAGGCTAATTTTCTTTTGATGTCATCCGAGATAACGTGTTCTGAACGACATACCAATACATCTGGACTCACTCCACTTTGCATTAACATTTTAACAGAGTGTTGTGTAGGTTTTGTTTTTA
>JAMKCH010006452.1:0-32404 GCA_023653785.1 Ophioderma brevispina | reverse complement strand
CTTCGCTAGTTTTACCTCTCATTCCCTTGTATCTCGTAATCACATTTCTCCCTCTCTCTCCTCTTTCTGCATGCGATCTTCTCTTTGGCCCTCCGAAGCTACTTTTCCCTCCCCTCTTATTTCCCCTCTCTTTGCAATTCCCTTTTCTGATGAACTTCCCTTGAAATTCCCCTTTCCTTTACTTTGAAATTCCCCTTTTCCTTTTTTTACTCTGTTTTGCTTTTAGTCTGTCTTTCTGACTTCCCCTTCCTTTTCTATATCCACAACTGTTCTCCTTACTAATTACTTTTTCTCTCTTATTCCGTTTCTCCTCGACCATCTTTCCTCTCTCCTCCCCACAAATTTTCATTTTTCATATCATTCTGTTCTCTCTCATCCGTCTCTCTCTCTCTT
Organism: Ophioderma brevispina; assembly: GCA_023653785.1. Lineage (NCBI taxonomy): Eukaryota > Metazoa > Echinodermata > Ophiuroidea > Amphilepidida > Ophiodermatidae > Ophioderma > Ophioderma brevispina. Next base: position 32,011 of record JAMKCH010006452.1, on the reverse strand, counting down.
ACTCTCCCTCGACCGTCTCTTCCTCTCTTCTTCTCTTCCTCCTATCGGTCACTCTCCTCTCTCTCTTCTTCTCGTCTTTTTCCTGTATGACATCCTCTCTCCTCCTTTCAAAGACTTTCCCCCCTGGCTGCTGTCTTTTATTTCCGTCTCTGCTTTGTTTTTTCGGCGTACTATGAATCCGGCGGACAAAAACTTTTACACCGATTTTTGTTTTGTACTCCCCCCTTCTATCTCTGGCCGGCTCTTCCTCAGGCGTACCGACGATCACGCGAATCATACTCGCGCGCCGTGACATGCAAACTGCGATGTGTTCACACCGCGGCGCGCGGTCCTGTGCTATCACATAGAGTGATCACATACCGTTCGTTTGGCAAATCACAGTGCTTAAATAAATTACGCACGGCGCGCTGTAAAAGCAAGGTTGTGATTGGGCGACGACTGCCGGTGAGCATACACGGTCGTTGGCAAATCATCCAGTGTTAAGAAATTCGCACGGCGCGCTGTGACAGCAAAGTTATATGATTGGGTGAGGACCGGTGGTGCTACGGGCTGACAAAAGGAAGGAAACGCAATAAAATTGCCCAATCCGATGGCGCTCTTCCCCATGCAAAGTTTTGCGTTTTAATAATATAGATTTATTGAAATTACAGTACTATCTCATAAACTTTATAACCATATCTACTTGTTTTCGTTGTTTTGAATGAAATAACGAACCCAACCTGAACCTCGAATTCGAAATATTATCAACAGAGAGGTGGATTTATTGCTTGGTTATATAAGTGCATAATATAGTATTTGGTGTGAGGTTAGAGAGATTTTCTCGCGCTAAACCTAAAATTTTGGGTTATGTACATATTGGTAACAAGTCGTCTCTTGATTTCTCCTGCAAACCACATTTTAATAAAAGCAAATTTGGGTTAGCAATAGAAAACCGAAAAAAAACATTATTCAATAAATGCATATAGAATATAAGATTTTTTTTTGCAGAAAAACAAATTTTGTTTCAAAGGATTTGTCATGTCAATTAAGTTAGCAATCAGTTAAGAGAATAATGAGAGAAGGAAGGAGAAAGACAGATTGTATATGTGGGAGGGGGACAAAACAATGGATTACAAGGATTCCTGTCAATAGTCCAACATCCACCTGGCATAGTATGGGCCATAAAGGGCCATTATTAACGGTTAAAAATATGCAATATTTAACCGGGCCAAGAGGATCGACAAATAAGTGCCTTCTTACCGATTTCTTGGCTCGAGTATAGTTGACACTGACTCACAAAAGCATGGTGCATTGTGGTAGTGTCGGTCAGACATGCTTTTTACATCGCTGCACAGCCGACAATTTGAACCAAAAATTTCACTTATTGAGTCAATATCCCCACAAAATCGTAGTTGCATAACATCGGGCAACTACCAGCACTTTGTGTTTGGTTGTCGTTTTTGGCTTTTTTTGTTACGCTGGGCACAAAATCATTTTTTAGGAAAAACTTAGAGACTTCTGGAAGACATCTTGACTGAGATGTACACACCGTTTGACGATGTCGTCATGCAGTAGTCACCGCAGGCTGGGCGCGGGATTGAGTCAGCGGTTTGTGTGGGGCAACCCAGTTCGTGTCGTAAATCAAGTAATCGCAATTCAAGAATGGTGTCAATAACCTGTGATTAATGTTTCTCAGTGTGGATACCCCGCTGTTGTGTCCATAAGGAATATGTCAATCTAATCTTTATCCCAAAGTTAAATTTTAATTGCTATTTTAGGGCCATTAACATCCAAAATATCTTATTCGTTCTATTGATATTATTATTTGCCCATATACCAATGCACTAGGGCCTGCATTGGTCCTCAGTGAATCTGACAGGAAATATTGCAGTCCATGATTTTATTTTCTTGCGAACATTGACGGACAAGTTTATTATTGATCTTTATATTGGTAAAGATCTTTTGATTGCAATGGTGTTAAAATTTACGATACTAATAGTTATGGCCATCAGTTATTGGATTCCATTTGCAATAAACTGCTGAATTGATATATAAATAAATAAATGAAAACAGCCAAGGATTGGACCATGTTGAACTTAAGATTATTGCACATACACATGTCAGAACAACCGTTCAGGTAATTAAACATTAATTTTATTTATTAACTAAAATTACTTGAAAAGTATGTCAAGGACGCCTTTGTTTTATTTACTTAGGAAACCAGGCTAATTCGTCATGGTGAGTAGATTAACCAGGGGATTTGCTATGATAAAGAAGAACTGCAAGAATCGATTAGAAGATAGATGCAAAGATAGCACCCACTGATGAAGTCACCGCTGATATTTTCTGGAGTAAAAATTTTCAGGTCTTATTTGTGGATAATCGCCTCGACCCAGAAGTTGATATATTGAATCAGATAGCATACATGTTCACAAAGAACACCTCGCGTACCACTCGCGGAAGTCGTCGAAGTTGAAACCGAGCACTTTTTTTTGTTGACGCTTTGGGGTTCCTCCGCGAAGATGAGGACTAACTACAAAACTCGTTCGTTTATAAGCTCAGATCGGCGATGGATAATCTTAACCTGAAGTTCTGTACAGGTGATTGATATTTTGAGAGCACCAGTATTTTCCACCCAAGCTGAAGTGCTTAAAATGGAAATAATTATGTTTGTAAATATCGGACACAAGATTCTCAAAACATAATAATGATGGATTGGATTCTTGTGTTTGTACGTACCAATCACAATTCCAATTGGTCCTCTCGCTAGAGTTGACATTACGACCAATAAATTTTATTTATTGGACTCAAAGAAATCCTATTTTATAGCAATATTTTAAGCTTATATCATCAACAAGGATCGGAGTATTAGGAAGAAAACAACGGAACGACTGGGTTAAGAATGTTGCACCCCTCTCGGAAACTTGATTTTAAGTTCGTACCTAAATTCTGGATCATCAAACTGGCACCACTAATTTAACGCTTTTCTATTAGTTCGCAAAATATGCTGGCTTGGAGAACAAATAATACTGTATCAAAGCTGTTCTAATTCTGAATAACTTAAGATCTTGTTCTATTCCATCCCTCAACTAATATTGTGCAGGGGCGTGTCCAAGGCTAACGTCCTAAGAGAGAATTGGGCTATTCACTGCTAATTAATCTTGTCATGCTACATGGCCCCACAAGTGTCGCCGGCACCATTTATATTTTTGTTCCTCCATTTATTTTAATTAACTTCCAGTTAGCATTATCATAGATAAGGTACGGATTTCGTTCGGCTTTTCACTCTTATAAATTCAACAAATTCCTTTCCCAAAATTAGGCAGAGGGGGGGTTCGAACCTGCGACAATAGTGAGTTAAAACCCTTCCAACCACCTATAGACTTGCGGTTTGTTGGCGATTTGGGATTTTAATCAATATAAACCTTCACGGAATAAAGGCAATCATGCATATATACGGGATAGATATCGTAATAATAAAAGCAACACTCAATATCAGGTGTTATTAAGTGAACTGTGGCTATTAAAGATGAATGCTTGTATAAGTTATTAACTACGGAAAGAAGTTCGTGTCCCACCAAGCAGCGTCTGGATTCTGATATTTTCATAACCTCTATTAGACTATGGGACATGTCCTTCTATGCCGGTTGTTTTGTTGCCCCATAGAGGGGCTAAGGGGAAAACCAAGTGTAATCCATAATAAATTATTAAAATCAATAACCGTATGTTCCCGCAAATAAAACTGGCACATTTTCTTGGGAAATGAAATAAATTCACTTCAAATTATTTTCCCCCAGTATCAGTGACCAATAGATACACTAAACTCAGCAAAAAAATGGAGCTAAAGATAATCAATTACCGATCCAGTATGTGGTATAGGAAAAACATTCAGAGTCCTTTTCATCTGGGAGTGAAGGAACATTGTTATATTGTCTCGCGGTTGAAGAGATTCAGGTGTTTTGTTAACCGATTTAGACGAAGTATTGTTAGGACGTGTAAACACAACATACTTATCCTAATCCCATTATAATAAAATGAGCTTCTAGAGTGAGTGTTCAATTAAACTTTGACCATATTTTTCATCATTTATTCGAAAGGCAGAAAGACAACAAAACATCATGAAGAATGTTGTGGGGTAAGCTTGAACTTAAAACTTTGTGCAGAATTAAATCGTAACTGATGCGTAACTAACATTTCTATTCAATTTAACGCGTTTTCAGATTAAACTTAGGGTCAACGACTTATATCATAATGTAAAGCTGGTTTAGTTATTGTGAAAGAGGACGGTATTTTGTTACTCAACACGAATCGTGTAGGTGCTAACACCTCTGACTATAACAATGGGCTTCCGCATACCGGGCCCATTGTAATAGTTTTAGTTAATGGTTTTGTGAAGTATAATATCCACTGGTAATGAATTGGGAAAGAGAAATTGAGTGATATTTTATCATTTTCAAGAAAATGGCCAGTTTTTTTTATGCGCGGGAACAGACCAGTTATATGATTTTAATCATTTGTGATGAATTAATTCACTTGGTTTACCCTTAGCCCCCCGATGGGGACAACGGAATTGTATATAGTGGTTGTTTGGTTCTACCCCCCAACATAGTCTATATGCGGGTATTTAGATAAAAGGGACAGTATTACGTAAAAGCAAGACATTCGCGAATCTAAATAATCCTCTGGAGCGTGTTGAGGCTTGATTATGTTTCTGACCATTGTCGAAGCCGCAGGCGAGACAGAATGTCAGAAAAACTACCAAGCATTTATTTGCATATACCGTCGTGCAAAGAATTAAAAAAAAGGCGAAATTTTTCTAATTATTCAGTACTATTTAGATATATATTTTTAAATATGAATTGGAGCGTTAAAAGGGCACATAAGCGTAAACTATTTTATTTAAATAAAACCACCGATGCCCGTGCTATATTGCATGGGTACGAATCTTTCGCAAGAAACAGTCCAGCGGTTAATCTACCGCAGGTATTCGGTCTTTGGGCATTCAGCTCTATGTATTGTATTGAACACAAAAGGCCAATCCAATTGGAAATAATCGCGTTCAGTGTTACCCACAGCCACCCCACAAGATTTATATCAATGAATGAGTAGAAAAGATGATGCTGTAATACATGCAAGTCAACTACGTCGGGAAGAAATTTCACGGCGGCGAGTGTTGATACCGAGTTGATGTTTCTAAATATTTGCGGTTTGTATGTTAAAGTAAAAAGCGCTATGATTATTTAGCAATAGATCTTGACCTGTACCAATAGAATTTTGCCAGTATAATGATCAAATTGAAACTGTGTCTCATATTTAATAGAGGTCTTTCACCTCACTCATGCATAACCTATAACAAAAGGTGTTAGTTCCCGTAGTATTCCTCATTCAGATCAATTTAAAGGGGGATGGCCCGATTTAAGTATATAAAGTTTTCATCTTGATAGAATGGACTTCACCTAAAAGCCCCATCTGTAAAGTTTTGCGCCGATATTTCAAACCGTTTTGATGTGACAGCTAGAAATGTGAGCCCCATAGAGTACTGTGTAAAACTAATATTGGTCGACCAAAATGGAGTACACTTTCGCTCGTAACTCCCAAACCAAACATCATTTAGCCCTAAGATTTCACAGGGTAAATGAGAAAAATAGTAGCTTTCTTCTGATACCAAAATTTCGACCACTTCCGGTAAAATCTGGGGTTCTGGGGACGAGGCTATTAGCGATCGGGCCATGGACCTTTAATACCCGACCTCAAAGTACTTGTGCTATTCAAAGTGTGACGCATACTTTTATGCATACATATCCAATATGCATGCCGTTCTTTAGATTTAGAAAGTCTCCAGAAATTTGGAATGGACTTTGCCATTCCCGGCAAGATAGCCGCTAATCCGAAAAGGTGGAAGACCTCTATTGCAGCGAATAAAAGCTAATAAACTTAGTTTACAGGAGATAGTGATATCAGCATACATTATATAATTGCTGACCTACGCTTAAAGGTGCGTGTTCCGATCGTCTTTGGGATCCCCCTGATTTACCCGGAAGTAGATGAAAGGCCGTATTTTTCTCATTGTCGTCCTGAAAGTTGAGCTCTCAAATCCATTTCATTCCCAAGATATTAACAAAAAACCGCCGAATTAATGGTTAACCATCAATATCAGCACAGTGTTGCATGTTATTATGCATCTGAAGCTTGATGATGATGATGATGATTGCTAAAATCAACAACAACAAAACGAACAAATATACAAACAAGTAACCCAAAAAAATCAATCCCGGGAATCAATCAATCGATTACAACTGAATTTTACGTAAATCATGACCAGTAATTTTCATTGAACCTGGCAATCACAATTTTGCAAAAACGTTAAACCCTAAAGGCAATTGCTTTAGCTGCCACAGCTGTATATAAATACTAGTTTTACTTGTGAATCTCCCAGGCAATCCTTTGTTCACTTTTATGCATTGTTATTTGTCCTTTTTTCCTGGTGCCTTGGGGTTGTTGTTTTTTAAAGTGTATATTGCAATATACATTTTTTTTGCAATTACAATTTTTTTTACAATTCTTTTACAATTTTTAAAAAATTGTATTGACGTCATGTTACAATTTTAAAAGTATCAGAAATACATTTATTGTGTCTAACATAACCTAAGTACTTCATGTCTATTTTTTATCGCAAATATTTGCTGTTATAGGGCATATTTTAAAATTATTGGATTTGACTTCCATTTTGAATTTGAAGTATGACTTAAAGGTGCATTTCGTGATTTCAGCACCTTCTGTTTTATTCATTGATCACTAGATATCCTTGAGAAAAGCTTATTCTCAAATTTGAGTTGATCCCGATCTTGCGGTTTTTGATATGAGCAATTGCTCGTTTCCCACGGTCCCATAGACTACTGTACTGTAATTTCTGTCCGTTTATGGACAGAAAATACAAAATTGCGAAATTCTTACAGATGCGACCGAATTTGCATGTAAGATTGAGCACACATGGATTACTAAGGCTAACAGTTCAGATGATATAAAAATCTCAACATATTTTAGGTAAGTCGGGGGGACGAAGTTGTGGATCACGAAATGCCCCTTTAATGTTACAAGTGCCATACACTTGTTCATTGGATCTTATAGTATATCTAGTAACTCCATAGTTTGATAATATAGGGTTGAATAGATAATTATCATTTATGGCGACGCCATCTTGGATTTCTCAAAACGCCCAAGGATGCCAGGTGGCACCCGGCAGATTCTTATTCTACACACCCTAATCTATCATTTTCAGCAAATACTCAACTGTTCAGTAACATGAACGTTCTCTCTGACTAATACGTGGTATCATCGGAAATCCCATTTCATTATCTTTAATTTGCTACAAAGATAATTCCAATCTGGTAAGTATAGGCCGAGCTATAGTCCTTTGAATAAAGTAATCAACTTTTCCCCCTATGCTCGGATTCACATTTGATGAACGGCGGCCATCTAAGCAAATGACTTCCGAAAATGATGATAAAAGTATACATGTCTATGTTGAGGTCAAATAAAATGGTACTTAAAGGTGTAAAAGCCAGTGAAAATGGTAAGTTTTATTTGAAACCCTTTTTTTCAAGATGTGGCATATTATGGTCTACAAATATATATAGACAATACTTTAAAGCTCAAAAGGTTGTCACCGATGTCTGTTCCTCCATTTTGGTATGATTCATTCAACTCCTCCAGAAACTGATACATGTATCAAGTTACTTTATTGTTATGAGTGATGAAGATGTAGAAACGTTAAGAAGGCATCGACGGTCAATTGTGACTGAATTTTGGGGGGTTAAATAGCGTCACATTTATTCTGCAGTGAATAATAGCCCGATTTTCTTTTGGACACTGATTTCCTTCGCTGAATGCCGTTCATTTTAATGTGAATCCGTGGACAGAGCGCAAAACAGACTTCTTGATTCAAACGACTGTGGCTCAATCTATACCTAACTGATGTGAGTGATCGGTGCAGCAAATTAAGGATAATGAACTAAGCTTTTAGCTACCGTAGGTTAGATATATGTACTACTTATAATTCTAAATGGCGGACACAATCAGGGCCAAGGTGTTTTTACTCAACCTGTATAATTGCCTCCGCAAATACATTTTGTCATTTATTTTTACTATTTTAATTAATTTGATAATGAATCGTTTCATGGAGCAATGCACTGTTTACATCGGTGAATATAAAAATTTCGCAAAATGTGAGTTGAGATTTTAATCCAATATCTACAGATCTGTGGATTTTGCAACAAGTAACTGACGACGATGTTCGTATACCTTGCCTTGATTAAAATCTATTACTCTGTAGATGATCGCAATGGCAATGTATATCGATTTAGTTTCTAGGGTAGTGACCATACTGATACAAAAAGGATTTTCCAAACTCAATTAACAAGAAATTTTTCGCCAGCTTCAACATGACTGATAACTATTAAACGACGTGTCAATCAAGAGCAAAACGAAATTATAAACCAAAACTATCCTCTTCCAGATTTAGTTTGCAACTTCCAAACGTGGAAGGCTATAATAGCACTTGAGGTCAGAATGGTGCTTGCAAGGCTGCGAGTAAGTCCAGCTTTGAAGATCTCAAGTAAAGAGGCCTGGATAATGTGTTCTATAGTCTATAATGTGGAAAGAATGAATTTCGGTGATAATCTCTGGTTGAACGTGAAATGAAGAAAGTTTGTGAAATCTCAGTGCGAGTTGGAGACTTGTAGCAGGGATCCTAAATAAATCGGGATAGGACACTCGATCAACGAAGTGGAGGCATACTGCATAAAATATTTGACTTAGGGACCGCCGGTCGTACGTGGCGCTGTGCCGCTACGTCATTCCTGGCTACGTCATACTGCATAAATAATTAGGTGACTTATCGAAAATGGTGGCGCTATTACTACGCCTGCGAATCGTCTATGGGCATTGTGTACACAGTGTCACCCGCCTGCTTGTAGCCTTTAGATGCCAGATATTTAGATGCCAAGAGTAGGTCACAATTTGAACAGTTACACAAGCATTTCGAGATCACTTATTTAATTTATTTAAATGAAACTTTTATCATGGGAATAAGCCCTTTTGTTAGAGGACTCGCATGAGTGAATAGGTGTTTTGAAAATACCATGCAAGAAAGAGTAGACACTCTAAGAGTCCTAGAGAGCATAATCTTTCCTGCACCTCCAGAGCATTTTCACAACGAGCCAATCAACAATGAATTACGTCCAGGTCTTTACGCAGACAATAACCTATTAGCAGGTACCATTCAATAGAATCTAGTAATTTTGATTATGGTTTTCTCGAAGTGTATGATGGATAAGAATCTCGCCGGAGTGCATTCGACAGAATAATCACACTTGACCGTATGGATCCTTGCAGTCAGCGCTCAGACCAATACTGTCGCGTGCGATTGCATTGGGTTCGGTTCTTACTATAAATATTATGTATAAATAAATAAATAAATGCAGCTGACATTCTTTGCAGTTTTACAGCAGTGATTGCAAGATATGAGAAAATCAAGTGATGTAATTATGTAACAAGCTGTTTTGGTTCGATACATAGTAAAAAATTGCAGACTCTAAATTTAAACAAAATCTCAAATACAAAATAAGGAATCGTGGAGTTGTTAAATACGCAAAAGATATCAGGCTATTTTGGGGAATGCATCCGGAAATGCATTCCATCCGCGTGCGTTCTAAGCACTCCCTCCCGCCACCGGATTTGAATGTTTCTGAGCATGCTCCTAGATTCGTAGATCTCTCAATTTTAAAGACCTTTATATGATATTGTCAGGGTACGGTAAAATGCCATTATTGCAATCACGGGGAAAATCTCAAAACATGTTGATTTGAAACCATTTCCACAAATTCTCAAATTGGCCAATGGAAATGGCGTGGCTATACATGAATTAATAGTATTTGACCTCCTTGGTAAATTCAGATTTAGATATGGTATTGTACTTTTTAGAAGAGTGATTGCTGTCTTAAACAATCCCTACAAGACAGGTCATTTAACTAAACGCATTTTAAATTTCCATGAGCACCGTTCTTCGACACTTTTATTTGTTTTTATATATCCCACAAGTCAACGCGCTTCGGTGCGGTAATATTGTGGTTGAAGTACCATCATATTTTTGTCGACAGAAAATGAAAAAAAAAAGAATATACTGAGTGTGCAAAATGTTCCATTTTTAGCAAAAACAAAAATATAATTATTACAACACATACATAAACGGTTTTGACCCCGACCCCCGACTCGACCCCTTTATCCATACATTGTCTGTTTCATTATTAGGCGTATGAAATTCGGTGTTATGTTCCCGTAACCCGCCCGCGTTATGATTTTCTGCCCGCGTTTGAGATGCTGAAATCCCTAAAAAGTTCATTATTTTGTATTTAAAAGAAAATATCAAGGTTTCTTCTTGTGATCACATCTTATGAATGTGATTTAGTAGATTTTAAATCAAAGAACAGTTGCAAAATCATTTTAAATGTAGGATGGTGGTTTGACACAATATTGTAGCTATTATATGTATAATTATAGCATGCTGAAGGTTGGTGAAATGGCTGTTTCTTCAAATTACGAATAATGAAAAATTAAATAGTCGCCTCATTATGATTTGCAAAAAATGTTACGAGAAACATAACATTGACTTTCATTGGCCTTAAAGATGGCTCACGAGGCTGAGACTATTCTAACCTTTAAAGGCCACAGAATTTAGAATTGGTAAACGTTATGGTTAATTTTCGTATCAGTTTGAAAGCTAGTACTATACATTTTTTCTAAATTTGTGCGTCTTTCAACATAAATTGCATCTTATTTCACCAACGGCTGTAATGTCAGACTTGCCAGTCACAATTGCTAACAAATCTCTTTGTTATGGCATCTGCGTACCTGTTTCGAATAACTTTCTTGCGCTAAATCAGTCTAATCCGCAAACGAGTTGGCATCTCAACGACCGTTTGTTACACACACGTTTTGGTGCATGACACGTTTCTACCTGAGACTTCAGCTACTCGCGACCAAAAATAAGCCATTCCGGAAGCCATTCAATGACTTTAAATAATGCAAGAGAAATATTTGTGTGCATATTATTATCATTTTATTTTCATTCACAGTTTATAGATATGTACGCAATTTCATGATATAAAAGAGGTACTTCGTGATTTCAGGATCTTCATTTTAGTTCATAGATAACTATATAGTGCCAAAGAGCGTATTTTCTTTATATGAGCAAATGTTGTGCAATAGAAATCAACCACGTAAGATTAGATACACAGTACATACTTGGATCAATCGTTCAGATATGTAAAAAATATCGTGGTGTTATGTTAAGTCGGACAACGAGGCTGTGCACCACGAAATATAAACACAATTATATACATTTACATACATTTATACAACACAATACGTGGTTTTATCCTTATAGGAATCGAACAAGTGCCTACTGGCGTACAATACCACCTCTGTAGGGTGCTTTATTATCAAGGGTTCCTTGAATGTAAAGATCTATACAAAGAACCATTTTCATGGCCACCAAACATTTTTTTTGTTCTTAGAATAATAACTTTTGAGATGATTTATTAAAAAGCAGGATTAATGGAATTCACCAGTACTAAGTGTGTTTCTATAATTAGAAACCTTTCTATACTTCAATCAATAGCAAATATGCGGGGATTGCTAGGCTTTTATTCGTATGGTGAAAAGTTCAGCCATCTTAAGAACCATGTTCAGTATGCTCTCTCTATTTTTTTAGGGGAAGGGAGGAAGCAGGCCATATACACGTATCCAGGAATCAGTCCTCTGGAGTGCGGAGCAAGGAAGTCAGCAAAAAATACTGCCCTATGGATACGCCCATGTTAGACACAATGTCAGACTTTTAGCATTCCTCCGCAACAATGATCGGAATATTAATATTTAGTCGGGCGTACTTACACTGTTAAAAATGTTCATTAAAATAAAAGCGATTTGACTGGCAGCTGGGACTCACAACAGTTAAAACCACGTTTTTTTACAGTCATTTGCACGTTTCGAGTCCCTTTTTACATTTATTTGCACGTTTTGAGTCCCGGCTAACAGTCAAAACGCCGTTATTTTAAGATCATTTTAACAGTGTATGAGGCCCGCCTATATTTGGTACCGATATGAGGTTAGATAGAGTGAGCTTTATTATTAAGAACTGCACCAGTTATTTATAATAATTTTGTAATTCTTTGATTCTTTGGACATTTCATTTTCTTGAATACTGATCAACAAAATAGAGTTTTGTTGTTATAAGACCATTTAAGCACTAGCCTCATTCCTTTGGTCTCAAAGGTAATTTAACTGTATTTCCGATCTTGGTAACCACAGCGTATAGCATCGCAACCAACATAGGACATATGTTTACACAATATTTTCTACTTTTAACATACTAGATACGCAACCACCTGAGCCTCTGTTACTGATACATAGATAGTGTTGAAACTGACAAAGAGCTTGGTTAAAAACGATTTTTACCCGTGTGCCATAAGAAATATGGTATTTTTTTGTTGTAAAGCAAGATTGCACACGGATGAGTGCGCTTTAAATCTTGAAGGAATACCCAATGGATTGTAACACTTGCATTGATTGTATTCGATGATATAGATTATCGGGTCACGAATCTCTAATTACCAAATCAAATTTGGTAAAGACTCATTCAACCATGTATATACCAAGCTGTAATTTATCAATTAATTACACACTTCTCCATTTAATTTTTTCGTCAGTGTTTTTAGTTCGTTCTCTAGCGTCTCAGAAGAGTATTTTTCACGAATTAAACAAAAACGACGAATAGTATTTCTTATTTTCTTTTGAGTCATGCCATACAGAAGTGGATCCAAACATGCGTTACATGACTGAAACAGTAAGAGACTGTTTACAAGTTGCGCAATGAAACACTCAGAGCAAAAACACTGAATAATTATTACATAGATGCTATACGGTAGCATACAGATCGCCATAGCGGACACAAGAACAATAAGACTTATAGCAGGTTTGATGTAGCGGCTGTTGGAACGAATTTGACGACGGGGAGATTGCGCCGATGAAGCATTTATCGTTTGGAAAGATTCATCTTCCTGTACTACGGTTGAAACTGTACTTGTCGAAGAAGGCCCCACTTGTCTATTTCGTCGTATTCTTCGCCATAGCAAGAAGAAAAACGACAAACTTAATCCGCATACCAGTACCACTGGACCAAGATAAACTACAAAGAAAGTGGAGAGAGAGAACTCTCGCATTCTTCGAGGAGGGCTCAGGCAAACTATATCAAAGTCGATATTGGCAGCTGACTCGTTCAATGTTTTAGCAATGTTCCATAAACTATGTTCAAGCACACTTATCAAAAGTGCACTTATCCAGCACAAAGCGATGGTTACACGAATTCGAAACGATGATTGTATCTTTAAATAGCGAGGATAGGCGATTAGAACCAATAGAAATCTATCCACACTGATTGAGATGAGTGTAAATATACTGGCATTGACAGTGACGTGAAAAGATGCATTGGCTAGTCTGCACCCAATCTCACCGAGAGGGTTACGACCACGAATTATGAACAAAGGAGAAATGTAGAGAAGTGTCAACCCAGTGCAGAGGTCCACACAAGAGAGATTTAGAATCAGAAGCTCGCTCTTCTTTTCTCGCAAAACTGGTAGTTTCCAAAACGCAATAATTATCAAAACATTGCCAAGGATTATAAAAAATGACAGAACCGGTATGGAAATAGCAAAGTAGATGTTCAAAGATGTAGCGTCAGAAACGACGGTGGTTTCAGGCGTTGCGTTAGCGAACATCGTGATCAATCAATTTGCTGGAAAAGGGTGCATATCATGCTTAACTGCTGACATGAAAATCTTCGGCGGTATTTATATGACTTCTTAAAAGCATTCGATTGATTGAAGCTGTGGATTACTGCCGTCACTGCTTTAACTGACTCTTGGCAGTATTTCTAGATCTATGGTTGCTCTAACAAAAGCCGAAGAGGTGGATTGCGTTGAACTACCAATTGAAAGTCACATTGCTGCTATCCCACGCCTCATCGGAAGTTGCGCAGCTTGCCAGGTTCGTTTTACCATGGTTTTACTACTTTACGTAGAAGTATAAATTGAGTGTTCCAGTGCAGAAAAAAAAACAGTTAAGGTGGCTGTTAAGTCGGAATTCAAAGGAACTGTTTTTTGCCGTATCTTCTTAACTGTTGTTCCAACATATATAAAAGTATACATATGGTGAGAAGTGAAATTTGTGAATTGAAGGATCCAAATATGATAATATTTTTCCCAAAAATACGTATTTTAGAGAAAAAATCATAAAAAAATTGTGATTTTCACTCATTTTTTTTGGTTCCCTATAAAAAAATTATAGAAAGGTTATAAGAATGTGCAGTGTTCGTTTTTGTATTCCAGAGTAATAGTTCTAGGGTCGGTATTTCTCCCTTTTTCAAATTCTGCACTATTTATCACAAATTATTTGCAAAGAGGCCAAAACCGCGTGTTTCAATTTGGAACAACGCCAAGATTGTTTAAAGGTTGACATAAATCACGATTTTTAACCAAAAATGAAAAACTAAAAATACCGACCCTAGATTTTGATATGCTCTATACGATGCATTTCATTTCTTACCTGTGCTGATATGGATTTACGAGTAACTGGGAACCGAAATCACGAATTATCGCCGAAAGTGAACACAGAGAAAATCGCCATTTGTCCAAATATTGTCCGTTTCGCTACAAATATAGCCTTATTCCAAAACACAAGAGTTTCATCTCTTTTTCTTCACACTGCTTCTGCACCAGGTCGAATTGCTTCATCTGGATACTTATGATCAAAATTCAACAATTTATGAGGCTAAAATCGTGAAATTAAAATCCCATTCTCTTTGCAAAAGCATCTCACGTGGGCAACCTTTTACAATTGCATACAAGTTACCATGGGTATGCGTCATATCGAATCGATGCATCAAGGCGTTTCTGATGCGCTCATTACTTCGCGCGCGCCGAATAGCACAGACAGACGCGTATTGCATACGCGAAATTACCCGCCCTTTTACACAGTTCAGCCCATGTGATTGCTTTTGGTCAAAAATGCGTAACAAGAAAAGTAAAATTTAACAAAATATGAGGAAAAAATAAATTATATGAAAGAAAACATTTAATGCCGTTAAACATGAAAAAAACTAAAAACTGGCCATTTGACTAGTTCCTGACTTCACAGCCACAGTAAATAGGTGTCACGATCACCAGTTGAATGTGTAATTGAATGTCGTTGCTAGGATCACCAGTAGCTACCAGTTGAATGTGTAATGTGTAATCTATTGCCAGGATCACCGCCCTTATTTTAAAGTAGAAATTTAATGCTTTCTTAACCATATATTTATTTGAAGCTCTGACAATCTTGAATTTAAACCTAATATTGTATTTTTTATGTTGTGTACGAAACGATCAAATTTCCTGATCGGGTCTATTCTGCTATGACGTCACCGAATGGAGGATGCACGTTTCTGATTATAAACGATGTGACATTTCAACGAAATTTAGGGAGCGGGATTTTATACTACTCCATATCCAGCCCCTCATCGACTTATAAACAAGTAAACAGGTGTCTTATGTCTTGAAACCAAGATTTTCTAAATCAAATCGTATGAAGGATTCCAAAAATCATGGGTGTCATTTTTTAAGTGTGTTCTTTCAAGGAGGTATCATTTCAGAGGGGCAAGGCAAAACACCTCAAGAGCTCTCCGACCCTGACCCTGTAGGTAAGGTTCAGGTTTTCCTTTGAGGGCAGGCTACTGTGTATCCTGGGTAACAGTACTACCTGTCCCGGGCCGAGTTGTCGGCGGCTTAAACCGTCACCCATCGGATTTCTGATGAGGAGGGTAGCTGGTTACCTGGTAGAATGAAAAAGAAGATCTACCTACAAGGGCGTCAGCTCTGGAGAGTAATGGCGGCCATCCAGCACTGCTGCCTTGCATGGTGGGCGTGGTTGCCCAAAGCTAGGCCACCGCCGCGAAAAACTACTGTGGATTGAACGTCAGAACGGGCATCCGGTCAATTATCTTTTGCTCCAATAAATCCTCACACAGCAGTATTGCTGAGGGAGAGGTGTATCCGGCCACCCTCGTTTACGGGGACAAAACCGGATTTAAAACTTTGGTATAACTAGCTTATACAGGGGTCAAAATATAAAAAAGGGTCAAAAATGTTTTTAAAGTATACCGTTATGATCAATACCTTTAAAGGCTTTTAGAACGGTATAGTTTGCTCTAGGACTATCTGAGGGTTATAGTTCAGGAGTTATAGGCAAAACAGGTTTCAAGGTCACATTGGGATAAAGTTTCAGAATCATCATATATTATAAAAATGGTGCCAAATTGTTCGTCTTACTGTACAGTATAGAAGCTGAAAATATACAGGTCGCATTGTTTAAGAATGGCAAATATGGCCGGGGTCAACGTGCAGGGTCTATGAAAATTCACTATCAATATGCTGTATGAGTCTCACTTGAAAGGTCAAACACAGAATCTATATACATTTTCCTATAGTATGCCAATGTACGATGTAAAACCAGTTTTACAAAATCGAACCATTCTGTAAATGATGACCTTGAACTGTCTAGAGCCTATTGTACTAAAACAATAGTCATAATTTGACCAAAATATAACCATTTAGAAAACCATACGAGCAACCGAAAAGAGTTGTTTATATTTCAAAGCCATTTAAGTACCTATTGTACAAACTTTGCTCCTATAAACACCCAAAACATTTAAAAAATGACACCCATGATTTTGTATTGGAAAAACATTGGTGTCAAATATGATAAAACTAAACATAACATCAATTACATTTTTCCACAAACTAAATGCACTATTCGAGATGTACTGTCACAGAGGCTTTCGCGTACACCTCAAGTAGAACGGATGTACTTATTGTCCTGATTTGTTTTTGAAGCGGGTGAGGATGACTTAAGACATTCATTCATTCATTCATTCATTCATTCATTCATTTATTTGCACTGATTACGCTACCATGGAAAAACCCATAGGATTAGTAATGTTCTTGGAAATCACATTTTAATATTAATATCGTTATGAAACCCATCTTTCCAACCTGAGTCTGTGCACTTCACCCTGAGTGTATACGAAATCAAAGACAGCCCGGCCAACTTCATGATTCCTCCTTCGCTTACGTCAGCAAAGGAGAGCCTCGCTTTGGAATAGATTTCGGTATTTTGGGGATTTGAGGTGCACTTTTTTCAGTTTAGGTAACAATTTATTTCTGCACCTTCAGTATTTGAAGTCCCTTATATGTAATTGATGCATACTGGGGGGGGGGCCCCCTCCCCCCAGGGCAATCCCTTTCTCCTATCTTTCTCCTATTAAGGCTCTGCGGTTGAAAGTGAGAATATTTTGTTATAGGTAGTGATGTTACAAACACGCCCCCACACCTCCCGAGCAGGTGTCTTTCAAATGAAGCTTTTAGATAAACACAGAGCTGGTGCTAGATTTGATTAATTTTAGCTACTTTTCCAAGATATTTAAGATTAAAGTTCTCGTTCCGTGTTTGACCACCTGCGTCAAAACGCAATCTACACCCACATTTATGAAAGCTTATCCAGATGTTACTCAGTGAGGATTTTTCAGTACTGTACCATGCATTGGGCTCAACGATTAAAAGAGATTTACTTCACTTTATCCCGTTGAGTGACACAATATATATAAAAAAAAGGTTTTTATGTAGACCCAAAATGTACCGTACACATTTAGACAGTAGACTATTATTTCATATACGGTAACACTATCATGTGAACATGTATACCTCAGCTGATAAACAAAAAATACAACAATTGAAACGATTACTAACCATGCTAACGAAAATTGTCCGTCCATCGCGTTATCTACATATTTCACGGTCTTGGTTGTTCTAAATGTTACAAAACAATTCGGGAAAGGAGAGGGACAAAGGACGAATTTATACTAGCTCAGAAACGGAATGCTATATATCGATTGTATACAAAACTACGCCATTAGTGTACTGAAAGTTGACTGTTAATTGCTTGCCAAGGCCCATTCATCTACACGCATTCATTAGCTATCTCTTATAAACCTATGATCACTAATTAATAAATTACAAAAAGAATATATTTGGAACCTGTTTGCTTTGTGTGCATGAAGTAAATGTGACATGCTGATGGTTGCTAATTACAAGGAAGATCAACTTAAAATAATGTAATACTAATACTGCAAACATCATTGTGTTAAAGACTTATGATTAAAGGGAAAAGTGTAAGGGAATATTTCCAGTGTTTCGTATCTTATTCAATCCTTTGAACACCGCAAGCGACTCCAGTCGTTCAAAGATCAATATTTGTCAATTTTCGTTTCAAAAAAGTAAAAAATATAAATTTTCCAGAGCATGTAAATTAGTCAAAACAAGCCTAGACTTTGCTGGTATTGTTTCTAGGTGGCTTTCCAAATGACCTGCAATCATTTGGGACACCATCTCTAATGCCAATGACTTATGTGCTATAACGTATACAGAATTGGCCCGTGGCGATAGGGTTAATATAACTGAATGCTCTATAAAAGTGTGTATTTTGGAAAGTAAATTACGAAACAACTCCAAAAGCATTTTGGTAAAGGTGATCTTTTTGATGAAATGGAAAAACATCAAACATGGAGATTTTGGCACTTTTTACATATACTCCTTTCCTTTTAAAATATAAATATTTAACGTGATAATTTCTCATATTGCGACTGATAAATATTCAGGATTTTCTCAATTCATTTGCCAGGCTACAATGATTAAAATTGTACAGTATGTATTATCTATAGATAGCTATAAGGCGGTTACTGTTCAAGGTAATCTTGAGCCCGAAATGTTACGAAATATGACCAATTTCTATGAAATGGTTTGTTAAAAGTGTTTTGCCTTTTAATAGATATGAACCTGCAGCTACACATTTTGTATATTTGTTTTACTGGTTTCTTAGTTTTAAACGTACACACCGAAAATGTCCACAAATCAAAGTAACTAATTTCAGATACCAGACAAATATTTTGCCGTGGCAGTTTCTACGTAATTGGCAGCACTCTACAAAAATGTGCACCGGGATGGACTCTAAAATAATTTTTGCCTTATAGCCGTTAACCTTCAAGGTCTCAGAAAGAACGTTACCCTCCAGAAACGGCACTCATGCTTACTTTGCCCAAATCATATCCTTGTTTTAGCTTTATTATATTATGAGGAATGTGTACTTTTTTAAACATACCAATTCGGTGAAAACGGTGAGAAAAAACCAAAACAAGACTATTCCCTTAAAATGATGCAAATTTCTGGGATTTGAGGCACCACGTAAGTCGTCAGAGTTAAGCAATTTGTTCAAAATGTAGTGCACCAAAAAGCACCTAAAACATTACACAATATAGATTGCATGTAAGTCACCCAATACCCACACAGTCATCCATTTTCATCGTATACAAATATGAATTTAGTTTAAAACGCGTTTTCAAATAAAATGGTATTGATGCATGTCTTGAAACTGTACTTGGTTTACAAGACCCAAAAAATAGTGCAACCACGCAATTTCACAAACAGAGGAGGAATTTTCATGACTAAAAAATATATTGAAACACAGAGTTCCGTTGCAGTTCAACGTTAACGGATTTATAAACGTCTTTCCTCAAGTAGGCTTCCCAGTAAGATGGCAACCATGAGGAACAGAGATTCGGGAGATGGCGAGATTCTAAATAGGTGCAAGGAGAGATGCAGTTGTCAAGAAATTGTAGGGTGTGTAACAACTTTTAAGTAGGGAATTTTGCCATGCCTAGGAAAATAATTAATTGAAATTCGTTATTTTTTACCGTTTTCTTTCTTGTTTCCACCATAAATTTTAAAAAAAGTACATATTCTCACAGTATAACAGCTACAACAAGGATATGAATTTGGATTAAGTATCCGCAAAAGTGCCCTTTCGGCCCAAAGTACAGTAATGTTCTTTCTGGACACCCAGTATTGTCCACAGATTACATTATTTTTAATTAGCATGCTAAAAACTTGTTACAAGCAAATGAACACAATCACCATTTTTGCATGCATGTGCCACCAATTTTCTAGGGGGGCTTTTAATATATTTTATATAGATATTGAAAAAATTAAACCTGATTGAAATTACTAGTGGTGGGTGGTACGTATTCGATTCACTAGCCAATATTAATTAAAAAAGAAACGTGATCGAGCACAATTGTGTCTAGACACAACTCGCATTAGCAAAATCGGAAAATAAGGCAATGACTATATCGTAACTATGGAGGCCTAATATAGGACGAAGTGGAGTGATCAAAAATAAATGGTGATAAATGATGACACAATGATGTCCGTTTCTCTGCGGTCCCAAGGTAACCTTTATGATATCCTTTCCAAGGAGACCTCTGAGGCGCTTGCACTTTGTGGAAAGAAATAACTACATTCAATCTCCCATGGAGAGCTTGTGAAATTCTTTTTCGTAGCCAATATGTTGATCAAGCGCTCCAGGTGAGTGCCAAACGAAAGTTGAGGGTGTGCGCAGTATGTGCATGTTGATTTAGTCTTGTGGTTGAGTGGTAATAACTTGCGGCTGGAAGATGTCTGGTTTGTTTGTGGCAGTTTTATTTCAGTCCGATACTGTTTAATGCTCTATGCGCACTCTTGGAATAGAATGGGAAAATCCATACAATGTATGTTTGCATTGCTCTAACAAAGACACCTAATCGATGTTTCAATAATTTCAAGATTTCTAGTCCAGGTCGTTACACCCATCGTCACAATAGGTTTGAAAAATTGTATTGTCGCGTTGCACGAGCTGATCTTCATGTTCAGATGCAACATATTAATGCTATTCCTGACGAAGCTGGCTTTACTAATGGTACAACAATCCTTAGAGGTTCGCCAACTAATCTAACTTCTGATTGGTGAGTTTTCGATGTTAAACTGACTGTCCCCTTCCAGCAAAATATTGACAAGCCACCAGTTCAAGCTCTCATTACGGGGACATATATACAGTGTCGTGACGGAGTGTCCTACAACCATTCTGTCTATTATGCTCTCCATGAGTGATGTATGCATCATTTGTTTCAGCACTGTACCCAAATGGCATCGTCTACAAGGTCACGGTTTATTCCGTACGTGTTGCTATAGTAGCTAGGACACTCTCACATTGGGGACACTCAGTTTCTTTACAACCGGATTCAAGTAACGATTTATTTGTTAGCCCTACATGATCCTCTGTATGATGAGTCCTGGGCTTAATCCTTATCCGTTATTATTTTTTTATATATAAATGAATAATAAAGTGATCTGAATTAAGAGATTAATCATGACCAACTGATACTTACGAATCAAATCAAGGACAATCGTATTTTTAACTATATAATATGAATGTGCAACGCACATGCTTACCAACAAATATTTCAGTTTGCCACGCTGAGCAAAATAACCGACATGGGCAACACCGGACACACAGGAAATACGTCGGCCCAACAGAAATCAATCAACGTTGCACTAACCCCAAGCTGGACACTATGACATGATATTCAGACTTAATGAAATGCACCCTTACTGAAATCACTTTCAAATGCATTTATTATTCATCATCACTTTATTCATACAAACATTCAACAAAGGATAAAAATATACACATATAAAAAGTCTAGGACTGCGCCCCAGAAGGTGGAAGCACGCAAGACTTATGGACAAAATATAACATAGACTAAGACGAACAAATAAAAGCAGATAATTTGACTATTATTATTGCACAATCGTTTGCACGTACATATTGTGCAAAATATAAATACTCTTATTTACATTTAAGAAGAGGTGGATTAATCCATGAAGGTTCGTTTTTGGAATAAAATATGCTAAAGGAGGAAACAATGGCCAGCCTAGTTAAGTTATCCCTGAATTGTTTGTAGGATACAGGCCTATTGCACAACTTGAGAATTTCTTTCAGTCTTAATAAATTATCAGGTGATATGTAGCCCCTTGAACCAATTTCCAAAGAATTTGGCAGACCTTGTAACCGGAATGTTCAATATCGGAAACAAGCGATGCATATTTATTACATTTGTATGTGTGGGCTTTATCAATGCCAAATTCAAAGGGAACAGTGAGCTCAAGAATGACCAGCTTTTTTTAAATCTTTCCAAAATATACACAAGTCAGGAATGAGATTGGTAACAGTACATTCAATGGGAATTGTGGTAACGGATGGAGAGTTGTTATCGGAAAGGTCAGACATGATCTTTGGAGGAGTGTCTTCATTAGAGAACCCCGATTTAATAACAGTGTAAATATAATTGAGGATATTGTTGTGTCTCCATGTGTAGCGACCTTGTTCTAAGGATCTCTTGCAGTGGTTAAGTACATGGTGAAGAGTCTCACGATTCCCGCAAGCTTTGCATAAGTCGGAAGTGGCCTTACACCATCTTTTAAGGTTTGTTTTATTATTAAGAGTGTCGCCTAGGGAATTGACTAAGAACTTGAGCACGCCTTGGGGAAGATTATACATTATACTTTTCCAGTGATAGCACGATTCTTGTAAAGCAAGCAGATCAAAGAACTGGCCCTGACAAGGAGAGTCTTCACATGTGTATGCCAAATATTCTGAACACGATCCTTAAAACAGAGTTAAGCATACTTCTGGATCTTTTTCAGCGGGATGCCAGGAGTATTATTTACAGTTTTAAAAATTGTCTCGCAATCAGTAATAATTGACTTTTTCCTTTTCCAATCTTTCTCTCTGATAAGTCGAGTGTCCAGACAGTGGTTGTCCACGGGTCCCCTTTAATCCTCGAGGAAATATGAGCGGTAAGATGAGATTCCTTGTAAAGGTTCGATATAGTTTTTATATCTAAACCTTTGGGCATGTGGACAAAAGCCAAAGTTCCGGGGTGTGGGATGCCAAACCATTTCTTAATGTAGCGATTAACCAAGGCATCGAACTTTTCAAGGTGAGAGACGCACATATCATTAACAGTCAAATGGTATCTTAAAGCGGGGAGAAAATATTGCACAAAGATGCGAATTTTATACTCGGATCTAATAGGAGAATTATTGATATTATCGAGACCCGAGGTCAACATCTTTCTGAAATATTCGTAAACTTCAGATTCTTTGTTATAAAAAGTAACAAGGGAACCTAAGAATTTATGGGATTCGGTATCGACGGACGGAATGATATTTTCACCCAGTTGATAAGAAATATTAGAAGATAAACCACGAACAACTGACAATGATTTAAGCTTAAGACCCATCGATTCAATATGAGAATTAATTTTGGATATTAAACCTTGATGGGTGCGCTTATTGCCTGTGATAAGGCAAAAATCATCAGCAAATGGAGTTGTTATAACTTTAGTGCCGTCAATATCATAGCCATGCTTCATCTCAGATTCAAGAAATTGAATAATAGGGTCAAAACACATGATAAAAATAACTGGGGAAAGTGGGTCGCCCTGGAAGATGCCTCGTTTGAACCGAAATGTTTCGGAAAACCATTGTTTGGTACTAACCCTACCTGATATGTTAGCATAGAGGTTGAGAATGTAAGTTTTGATACTAGTTTTTTGAAAACAATTTTGGTGTTTACATTTTGTAAAAAAGAGATAATTAACTAATATTATTTTCCTTGTAACTAATATTATTTTCCTTGTAAGCTTCACTTCTCAGCCAAGGATCCTGACATTATTGCCAGCATTAACAAACTTGAAAGCATGCAGTCATCAGCTCACAGACCACTGCTATTGTATGTGCTAATCCTGGCTAATCCATCTTTCACTTGTCAGATCAACCAACTACAAGCCTGAAGTACAATGTCTATATCCCGGTCTTTCTTTGAATTGTGTCAAAAAGCATGCCAGATACACTGTAAATTCTGGCAGGGATGTCGACATCTTGATTTTCCAAGGCAGGAACTGCCACGGACACTTGCTGTTTTTACTATTTTTCAGAATGTAAATATCCAAATTGTTTTCAAATTTGTGGGAGTGGTTTCAGTAAGGGTCCATTTCACTGTCACTGTGTCCCTTTAACGTTGGGCTAAAATCGCAACTTAAACTACTTTAAACAAGTAACCGCGTCGATTTTTCCTTCTTCCGTCAGAGTTATGCACTTTCCAGTGTGCTCCTACGTTTTCGGAAATACAGGTGGCTGCATTTTGAATACACATTTACCAAACTTGCGATAATAATATCCCCGAACCCTTCTGTATGCTGCATTCAAACATCTTAATCTTATATAGATCATTACCGATACCTGTAAACATTTTGTTATTGTTAAAGTTTTGCCAACTTTGATTTTTCACTTTCATGTGTTCAAGGACATCACAAGGAATCGCTTTCAACTTGTCGCCGAATTTTCAGTGTCGTATTTCGTCACCTGGGGCGCTTTTTCAAAATGGCCGCCAAAATCATAGAAAATCGAATAAAAGCGTATTGTTTACCACAAATATCATCTAATAGGTTTAGGGTTCTGCATTATTTTGGCCAAGTGACCGTTAGAAATGTTTTAAAACCAAAACAGTGTTGTTCAGGAATGATAGAGGGCGTTTTTTTCAAAATGGCCGCCAAAATCATAGAGAATTCATTAAAAGCATATTGTTTACCAAAATATCATTTAATAGGGTCGGGTTTCTGGATAATTTTGGCCAGGTGATCTCTAGAAATGTTTTCAAATAAAAACAGTGTTGTTCAGAAATAATTGATGGTGGGTTTGTTTCCAAAATGGCCGCCAAAATCATAGAAAATTAATTAAAAACTGTCGTAAAACATAGATAATTTTAACATATTGATTTCCTATAATATTTTAGGACCAAAAGTGCTATTTTTTACCATTACTAGAGACAATACTGTTTACAATTAATAGATTAACCTCTCCCCAAGATTTGTGGAGTAGAGCACAATTTGGGTATATGCTTAACCTTGTTGGAAATGATTAATGGTATCTTTCTTCTATGGCACACTAATATAAACTAATGTTACACATCCCAAATTCCACAAAATGACAGAGGTGCACGTTTTGCTGAAATAGCCACAATTTAGAGAAACTTTGACAAGAAAGTGAACCTTTTGCTGATAAAGATGTTCAACAGTCCAAAAAAGGGCATTTTAAGGGAGTTGGGTCAACTTTTTTGAAGGACTTCCCAATAAATACTGCACGCATCCCTGGAGATAGCACAATGCACACATCATATGATTGGATACAAGTTGAGAGGTAATGTTTTATTTTTGTAGCTTTTGGGGGTAACTTTTCGTACCAGAAGGGCCGTCTTAGTATATACTTTGTCGTAACAATGCTACTTTGATACGGCATCATATCGAGGAATTTTAGTTTTTCACTTAATGTCAGGTAGTGATTGTAATCAAGACAAAATTGATGCAATTTATGTCTGCAACTCAGACGTGAACAATGTTTGTGTGCTCATTTGTGTTCTCTATGAAACATTCGCGCAATTGCATATGAATATGCAACAAGTCCCGGCCCGTTTGTAGAAGTTTTTTTCCATAATTAGATCCCGTCATATGCCATGTAATGAGGAAAACTGGTACCGTGATACTCTCGTAAAGTATGGAACTGAGTGCGGATGCTAATTATGTTAGATAGAGAATTTTATAAAGAAAGGGTTAGATATTTACTACCTCACAAAGAGCCAAGAGCAACTTGCCCAATTTATAGGGCTGACATATCTTCTATCAAACTCTAGGGAGCTTTCTTGGCTTTCTCATTTATTGCTGGCATCATATGGGGGGATAGCAAGTCCCTGAAACTCTTTGAAATCTCTGAAGTCTGAACGTGAAAGGTCTTTCGCAAATGAGCTTTGATTGTGTGGCCTGAAGGTATTAGACTGTCTCTTCCTAAAAGGCCAGATAAATAAACCTCTTTATGTAACCTCATTAGCATAAATACTTCTAGGGCAGGGCACTGTCCACTTCTAGCAAAGTCATGGTGGTAAATTTAAAAGAATAATTCAGGGTGTACATAAAATTTGTGTCAAACTCGGCGATGCTGACACAAGAATGCATGTCGATATGCAGTTAGTTTATGGGGAAGAAGGCCATTCATACAGGACTGTTGCAATTGGGAAAAGGACAGCTTGCTATAGAGATAGGCGCGAGTCCGTCAAAGAAGAAACACAATATAGAAGGCTATTGTAGGTATTTTACTCTGATATTATTTTAGCAGCCTTGAGATTGACGAGTAATAGTGGTTGGTTGGTTGGTTGGTTCGCTCCTGTCATGACTGACAGATCGTGACCTCAGAGATGCGATGCCAGAGATGACGATAATAATAATAATAATAGCAGAGATTTATATAGCGCCTTATGCTATTGGCCTCTAAGCACTTTCACAAATGGCCGCTGATCACTTTTGCCCAACCATACCATAAACCATTTAGCATCATTTCAAGGGATGCAGCAGATCGGGATCAGCGCTTTCCCTTATCAGCAAACATACATCGAGATAACCATCGCAGCCGGGACCAGCTTCCCAAATATCGCATGGGTAAATCGGGACAACCAAGCGGTTAATTTCTTGTCCAGGGAAATTACAAGACAGCTGAATCTCACAGGGCTCGAATGCACTACGACACGCATGGAAGAGCATACACTGGAGTCGAGCGCTTACCTGATTGAGCTATCTTGTCCGCTGAATAGCACAGTGTGTCCTGTAACCGCCTTAATTTGGCAGAACCACCGAGCTCTTGGCCTGCATCTTCTTTTGCTTGCAACCATTCCTTGCATAATCACCTTCCCCAAGTTGTTTCCACCACGCCATGATACATGACCAAAATATCTTAGATTCTGGATGCAGATCTTCTGTAACAAGTGTTTTTATTTCACCACAATCTCCTGAAGAACACTGGAGTTTGTCCTCTTCTCGATCCAATGGATGCGAAGTATATGCCTCCAACACCACATCCCAAAGGCTGCAATTCTGTCACGGTCTGCTTGGATGAGGGTCCATGGCTCACTTGCGTATGTGGTCATTGGAAATGCCAGAGCTTGGACTAGACGAGTTTTGGAAGTTCTAGTAATTCCTCTGTCTGCCCAGATCTTGGATTGGATCTCATGGCCACAGTCACCCTCCTTAGTAATCAAGGATACAAGAAAGTTGGATAGACAAACTCCACCTCCTTTCAATCAACCAGTAAGGGCTCCTCCCTGTTTTCAGGACCAATAGCCATCAACCTAGTCTTACCGACATTGTGGTACACACATATAGCTGCACTTGTTGGCACATCAAAGCAATCAGCAGAAAAATTAAGATCCTCAACAGATAACAATTTTGTTAAGAAAGCATTACGCCAAGATGTCTTATATCGTAACCCCAGAGAAAAGGAGGAGAGAGTGGAAGTTGCCCGATTTTCGATTTTTTATGAAACCGGGATACACGTTTATGATCAAAATTTGGGTTTATAAAGATGGCAAGACCCCAATCACTGCCAGTGACATTGGGGGATGAGGGTTGATAAACATTTCTGAATGAAACAGGGTTTGCTAACAAGATTCATTATTACTAGCACATGCGCTAAATTTTTGCCATTTAGAAGCTAAAATCGTTAAATGTAATTGTAATTAGAACAAAATGTGCGATTATGGTAAATTTGAGGTTATTCTGGTCAAAACACATGAACGGGCATCAACATGGGGGTGGGGGGGGTGATCGTATTGACCATCCCCCTTATCAAAATATTGGGCGATATATACCCCCATCATCCCCGGGATTTACTCCTATGATCACTGCACAATGCAGCACCAATACCAAGTTTTTGTATACAATATTTTTGATGGATATCGTATTGTTGCAAAAAATTAAACTCCACAATGTTTATTAGTACTATTTAAGGGTTTTGCCACAGGTCCTCGAACAGAAGCGTCCAAAGTGGGAATACCACAGATTTTTTTTCTGCATCATGGCAATGCTTCAACACATAGTCTACTCTTGGAAAAGACTTTGTTGAAGCAAACGACAGTCATATCTTGCCCTGTCCCCTTTACAGTCCACCACGACACCATGTGATTTCTAGCTGTTTGAGGCTGAAAGCTGACCTTGCAGGGCTTCGATATGCTAGCCGAAGCGCTATTGAAAGTGTCATTGATCATTGCCTGAGAAGAATACATAAAAAAAGACTTTGCAGCAGCCTTTAGAGCGTGTAGTGGAGTGAATGTTAATTGTTGGCAACCACTATAAACGTATACTACTGGGTCTGACTATTCAGAAAATCGATGTTGGCATTTTTTCTGTTGACCTGTAGTGACCTTGACACAAGGTCAAAGGTCAAAATGGTCATACATCGTCCAAAGTATATCGACCTTGGTACCAAAATGTGGCAAATTTCACAAGGAATATTGCATATGATATTTATTTTGTTATTGGACCTTTCGTTTTCTTGTAATATGCAAATAACCTAATTAGAGACAATAATATGCATAAAATTGCCTTTATGCAAGCCCAGTCCCGTCCAAAGCAAGAGTTAGGCCTCAAGTTCTTGCACAATGTAGTCATCTGTAAACACTCTACTCTGCTTAAATGTAGAATGAACCCTACACAATCTCCATTATTTTTATTGCTTTTAGCCTAAAACCCATGGGTAAGTAAAGTAAAGCAACAACTTGTTTTGTAAAAATGTGCAAGAGAAAATGATCGATGTAGCTGTGAAATAACCACGATTCGCACTTCAGAGACAAAAGTATGTATACTATTATCTTAGTCTCAGTCACATGTATGATGTTTTCATTATTCGATCCCATCCAGAGACAACTGATCTCGTCTAAAGCAAGATCAAGTTAGTCACCCTATACCGGGGGGGGGGGTCTCAGGTTTGGTTTGGGTAGGGACGTGCCCCCATATGTTTATGTAAAACTAGTCAATTGCCATCATTTAGAGCTGAAAACCGCATGAAAATCCGATATTCCTAGGATTTTTAGCGCAAAATTGGATTTTCACCTATTTTCTATGGAAAATGCCAATTTTGTTGGCACAATGACTTTATGACGTCATTGTGACGCCATGCTAGGTATGTTGGTACTTTTTTGGTATCAATGGAAAGAGGAGGACCATAACTATCCACTGGTATCAAAATCATAAGAATCGGGTGCTTTATAACAAATTCTCGAGGTAACCACCGTCCCCCCCTTGGTAAACCGTGTTACAAAAAAAGGCTTGGTAAGACGAGGGATGTAGACTACATCAACCATTTTCTCTTGTACATTTTCATGAAACAACTTGGTTTCCTTAGCCATGGGCATTAATAGCAAGGTATAATGGGGTTGTGTAGGGTTCACTATACATTGTGCAAAACATGAGGCCTAACTCTTGCTTTGGACAGGACTCACCAGACTGGGGTCTGAATAAGGCAAATTTATGCATTATTATTGTCTCTAATTAGCTTATTTGCATATAACAAGAAAACAACAAAATAAATATCATATACAATATTCCTTGTGAAATTCGCCACATTTTGATACCAAGGTCGATATACTTTGGACGATGTATGACTATTTTAACCTTTGACCTCGTGTTAGGGTCACTAAAGGTCAACAGAAAAAATGGCAACATCGTTTTTCTGAATAGTCAGACCCAGTAGAATACATTTATAATGGTTGCCAACAATTAACATGAACTTCATAAAATCACTCTCTGGAGAACATAGGCCTCTCCACTAGTGTGCTTGTTTTAGACAACGTGCCCTCAATTACTCGTGAATGACACCGTTTTATATAGATCACTTGCCTAAAATCGTCGAGAAAACTAACTTAGTAGATAATGTTTGTCGCAAACATTTGCTTTTAATTAATTTTCTATGATTCGGTGGCCATTTTCGAAACAAAACCATCATCAATCATTCCTCAACAACACTGTTTTTATTTTAAAACATTTCTAGAGTTCACTTGGCCAAAATTATCCAGAAACCCGACCCTATTAGATGGCATTTTGGTAAATAATATGCTTTTAAAGAATTTTCTATGATTTTGGCGGCCATTTTGAAAAAAAGCCCTCTATCATTCCTGAACAACACTGTTTTGGTTTTAAAACATTTCTAGCGGTCACTTGACCAAAATTATCCAGAAACTTGGCCCTATTAAATGGTATTTGTGGTAAACAATACGCTTTTATTCGATTTTCTATGATTTTGGCGGCCATTATGAAAAAAGCGCCCCCAGGTGACGAAATACGACAATGGAAATTCGGCGACAAGTTGAAAGTGATTCTTTGTGATGTCCTTGAACACATGAAAGTGAAAAATCCAAGTTGGCAAAATTATCGCAGTAGTGATAATATAGTGACATCTGCTGCCTGACTAAAATATGTGAAATTGTTTCCCTTTCAACTTTGTATGAGGAAAATATGTTTTGGAGATAGAATACTGCGAACGTGACGAATGGGACTCACTCCACTGATATGACCGAAAGAGAATATGACTCTAAATAAGATTTACGTGCCAACGTTCCTCCCCCTTTTTATGAACTATATTTGCTGTTTTTTTAGCTATTCCAATATAAGTGATATTTATTCATCATGCACACATTATAATATAATCGTATCGCTAAATTACGCGACCTCTGCATAATAAGAATTGTATTGGTCATCATTTATTTATTAGAAATAGAGTAATTTTTACATTAAGAATTAAGGCATTTCTGTCTTAAAAGGATATTGGTGTAACAATAACGCGTAGGACATAATCGTTACATGGCGTCAAGTATGTTGTAATAACACTAGCGGTAATTAATCAAGGATTATAGATTTATTTTGAAGGCTACTTTACGAGTTACCAGTCACGAAACCAAATAATACATACGGGCAGACGTAAGTCTTAAGAAACTTGTTTGCACCTAAAATCGGCGTACTTTCAGCGAAAGTATTTAAGGGTTTGGTAGGAGACGTCAAACAGAGGGATGGTGTATTTATTTTTGTATTGTTCCGATGTCTCGTGGACGCCAAGGTCAGAGATACCCTTTAAACACAAACAAATGAGCCTTGTGCACAATTGGTCTGAATTTATTTAATATAATAACACTGATTTATTATGATTTTTGTCAAATTGATTGTTTCAAGAATTTGGTATGTCCAAAACACAATTACAATTCAGTAATGATGCAATCAATGTTAAGATTTTACAGTCTTACTTAAAAGTCCATTCAGATGTGACGACTTAAGAAGCGTCGCAGTTCAACGGTGATATGTCCTCACAGTGAAGACTCCAAAATGACAGTATGCAAAGTTATATAAATCCACGGGAATGCAAGATACAAGATGAATAATATAATAATAACAATTACGCTAGATGCTAGGACTATCAATAGACAACCCCACGGGGCTTATGGGCATTTGTAGCCCTTGTTACCTAGTACCTATAGTCGGGGACAGAATAAGGCGACCAATCGTGCGTCTGGTGGACGGTGCAGTGCAGACAACTGATCTCTGTGTAGAGATCTGTGGTGCAGACGGTGCAGAACAAATGTCTGCCGTGAATAAAAATCTATGTAGCGTCAAAGCTTATTGAAACAGAAAGTGTACTTGCATGAATTATTGTGTCTGTTAGTCCAAATCCGACTTAAATATGAGCTAATATGGCATATTTTTACATTTTAAATCCACTTTGTTAGAACATGCCCCGCCCACACTACACATCCAAACCAACACGGTCCGCGCCGCGATGATTGACAAACCCCGACATATGTACAATCGCTCACCTATCTCTGTCCCTGAGTATAGGTTTTAATAACATAACATAATGCACGAACATTCGAACAATAATATAATTACTAAAATGCATCGAGTAAGAATAAGTACAAGAAGTTGCAAGTCACAGATTGGGGAGATTTGCGAAGAACCTTAAACGTCTAACGTGAACACCTATTCTTACGCCTGTCCATTCAAAATCACTTTTCATTACGCTCTCCTCCTATAATGGGATTGAGGACTCTTAAATTAAAGGTGGTTGTTCCGGTTTATGTGTATTGT
>JAMKCH010006451.1:0-57440 GCA_023653785.1 Ophioderma brevispina | reverse complement strand
CCTCAAAATACCTATTTTAGCACCCCTAAAAGAGACATGGTCTCGACCGAGTGACCCCAGTCACACCCTGTCGACCATAGCTCTCCCTTAATTCCGCTTTGGCTCAAACCCACACGGACGCCTTATATATCATTCTGTGGGGCTTGCCTGGGAAGTGGGAAGTCAACATTTGGAAAGGAAATCAGGCTTCATTAGATGGTTATTAAAGACATAATTTTGTTTGATAATATTACACTGCAAGTTGGACTGAACATATGCATAACCCCCGTTGAAATGAATATTTTCACTCAACACCAGACTGGCTCACTCAGTCGGAGATGGAACATGATAGTCCGAGCGTCAACAGAATGCACCAAAGGCAACCTGCACTAACCTAAATACATATGTTAAAGGCCTAAAGGCAGTAAATAAACCCGGGACATAAACGCTCACCTGACACGGAATACTCGTGCGAGCGTCCACGTCGGCAACCGGATATGAAGACTTATGAATAGTGTCGTAGCATTTAGTGTTGTTTCTGCAGGAGACTCTCGCCACGTTCTCTCTGGGGAGTTTGTACTTTCTGTAGTTTACGACGAGAACTTTGTGGGAGCCCTCCCGCGCATAGTCTTCGCAGATGTCGCCAATTGCTGATTCCGCGGTTAGTAGCCCACGAGACCTGATGTTTACGGACAGAATGGGCTCAAGCTTGGGAAGCTCCATCACCGCTTGGAATCATTAATTACAGGCTACTCCATCTAGCAATTGTCGCTTTCGACGCGGACCCGTGGGGGGAATCGTGTGTACGAACAACAAGTCGTTCGAACCCCTGAGCGAACTAGTTTTACGTTTATAGTACTCAAGGGCCCGAATGGGGCGGGACACCACAGGCGATCCTTCCCGCACCGAAGAGTGACATGCAAATTCGGGGTACTAATTGTTGAGTGTCCGAATGAGGATGACTCGTTCTGCGCCAGAAATCCGGCCTCAAAGAACAATTTGACCCTGGCCCGAGAGAATTATGACGCTGACATAGAGATTCTTGATCTCCGAGCAGCGTCTCCCAGAGGCGGAGCGACCAAGAAGACTGTCTTAATGGTGACATACTTTAGTGATGCCTCAGCCATTGGTTCGAACGGGGCTTCACTAATATTCTAAGACGATAGGTCCCCAGGGTGGGACCATCTTCCTGGCCGGAGGTCGCGTATTAAACATCCCCTCTAGAAGGAGATGGATCGATCCATCGTCATTAATGGTAGCTCCGTCATCGAACCTCTATGGATCGCTAGGTTAGCGGACTTGTAGTTTCCTGACAGTCCGAAGTTTCAAGTCCGCTATCCAAGCGATCAGTGAGAAAGTCAGCGATCTCGGCCACAGATGCCCGAGTCGGAGACCCTCTCGTCGCTCACACCAGCTGAAGTTAGGGTCCAAGACGCTTAGAGTAAGCGTCCATGGTGGACGTCCTCTTCCCGCTGATAGGCGAGGCAGCCCTCTTGCGAAAAGCGAATCCTCTGAATCGTGCCCGGATAATGGCCCGCAATCAACGCTAGGTGCTCCAGGGACAGACTGGCCTCCCCCGCCCTAAGGGATACTAGATCCGGACGGATTGGTAGACCACTGCGGAGCCGCCAAGCGACCCACCATTGGACGAAACCTAGGTGTTCGGCCAAAGGAGCGATGAGGAATGACACGGCAACGCCTCCCCCCAATTTTCGAAACTACATGGTGTAGAATTGGAATTGGTGGGAAGGCATACGCCGTGAACCCCGACCAGTCTATCGCCAGAGCGTCGACTGCGTACACCACCCGGGTCGTGAGGCCGGGTGCAATACAGAGGGAGCTGGTGACCAGGTTCGAGGCGAACAGGTCGATCTGAGGTACATATAATCTCTCGAAGATCGCCCGCACGACATCTCGGTTCACTATCCATTCCGAGGCCGTCATCCTTCCGCGCGACAGATTCGTCGGCAAGGAAGTTTGACGGCCCTGGAATGTGTACTGCGGACCCGTGATGGCCCGGTCCGTCACCACGCTATGAACGCCTGGCATCGAGACACATGTACCGGGACCGCAGCCCGCCCTTTTGAGGTAGGCCACCACGTGGAGTTGACTGTACTAGGACCTGGAGTTGGTCACCATCGCCTGAAGTGTCAGATTTCTTTCTCTGCCCACAATTCGAGGCGATTGACACTAGTGAGCACTAACGGGCCTCGGACAAAAAAATCTGGACCACTTCCCCGAGGGCGAGGTCTAGTAGGTGAAACCCGCCCCAACCCGACTTCGACGCGTCGGCCGTGATAACAACTCGACGGGGAAGCGCAGGGAAGAGGATTCCCCTGAGTTCCAGGTTGGGGGCGGTGATCGACCACCTGCGGTGGTGCCCGGATCCCTGCATTGATAGGGATCAACGGGAATCTGGGTGCTTGATCTGCCTGTCGTGCCGCCTAGGTGGCATTTGAAGCAACCCATATGGAAGCGACAGTACGGACCCGGTCGACGAAACTGGCCATCAAGCCTAGAAGGCGAACCCAGTCTCGAGCGGGTGCCACTGCGTAAGCAGCGTCATGGATGTCGCAGTCTGAACAACGACTCCACCCGCTCGGCGCCCGTCGTTCTGCAATGCCCGTAAGCAGTTGCAGCCGATCCACCCCCCCCCCCCCCCCCACCCCTCAGAGAACCCCCCCCGCACCCAGATACCTCAGGACCTGCGATGGGGTAAGGCTCGATTTGTCGAACTTGACAATGAAGCCCAACCTCTGCACGACCCGAACGTGTACGATTGACCATTTCGGCCGTCGCCTGGTCACGGACCGTAGATCACCAGTCGTCCATGTACAGCAGAGTTGACCCCCTGACCCTGAGAAAGGCCGCCCACTTCCCGGGTCACCATCGTGGAGACCCTGGGAGAGGTTTAAAGTCCGAAGGGGAGACACGTCCACTCGTACGACTGGCCCTGGATTTGGAATCTGGCCAGCAACGGTCGGTTTGGTACTGGGACGTGATGTAGGCGTCTTTCAGATCCAAAGCAGACGCCCAGCTCCCCCTTCAAATGACGCGCAGGATCGACGCGAGGTTTCCATCCTGTAAACTTCTTCGGCTGGAATATACTGATCAGAGGCCTTTAGTTTCAGGAGGGACGCCAATCCCAGGTCTTCTTGTGACCAAAACCCCTCGGTGAAGGGGGGTTCACTGGGGAGATGGCACCCGTCGCCAAGAGCGCCGAGAACTCGTCCAGAA
Organism: Ophioderma brevispina; assembly: GCA_023653785.1. Classification (NCBI taxonomy): domain Eukaryota; kingdom Metazoa; phylum Echinodermata; class Ophiuroidea; order Amphilepidida; family Ophiodermatidae; genus Ophioderma; species Ophioderma brevispina. The sequence continues at coordinate 54,224 of JAMKCH010006451.1, read as the reverse complement.
GATAAGTTGTGTTCTTCGTTTCCCCCGGAAGTGGGGTATGTCTCGGGTGGGAAGTCGCCGGGGGATCCGCGGTGAACTCTAATTCGAATACCCCCGTTCCACCACCTCAGGCACCCTGGCGCGGGAGAATGGCGTGGCCATTCCCGCATCTTACGAACGTTTTTCAAAAGAGAGAGCGGCCGCCCCCGGAGGTGGTAAGGTTCCCTCCCGAAGAGAGACCCCGCTGCCGCCGTGCCCTCAGGGACGAAGATCTCTTCCCCTTCCCAGGCGACTTGCTTTTGGGAGGAGGTTGAGTCTTCGGCCTGGCCCTGGACTTCTGGGAAGAAGTGGCCGGGGCTGCGGGCTTCTTGGTGGCTGATTCGTTGTCGGTTTCGCCTGCTTGGCGGAACGACTGGAAGAAGAGGAGCGGGAGCGCTTCTTCTTCTTAGGCGAATATCTCCCGTAGTCGTTCGCCGAGCATCCTTTAAGCCCTCTCCGACTCCACACGCTCCACAGAGGCAATCTGATTCTCACCGAACGAACCTCCGAATAGGGACGTCGGGCCGTGACTCGGGTCTTGGAGAGATCCGATGCAAGATCGGAGCTCAGGGTGCGAAGGGTGAAGCAGGCGTTCTCGCGCTCAAGAAGCTCAGCGACGCGCCAAATACATTGAATCCTCTGTTTTGCCGAGTCACTATCTAGGCATAGAACGGTCAAGGCATAAGAGCTTCCGAGAGAAAACTCCACCCTCGCCCAAGGGATCTGATGTCGTTGGCTCGACCATAGAGAAAGCCCTAGTCTGATACCATCTGTCACCGCCAGGTCTAGGTGCCTCAACTGGTCCTCCCAGATGGGGAGAAGCCAGCCGGGGCACCCCTGCCTGTTGGCAACTTGGCTTCTAGGTCAAGATCTATAGTGTAGTCCTCAGGAAGGAGTTCATAGTCCCCTCGTTATTCTCAACGACTTTGCTAAATTTTTCACCGGGTACGAAGAGATCTTCTGAGTGACCTCCCCGGAGCGCTCCCACAGAAGACCAACGTCTGAGGGAACTCAAACGCCTGGACGCGTTGCCGGAGGAGGATAGGGAATCCCAGATTGAGCTGTCCTTCTCTGCACGCCGCCATGAGCGTCGCACGGCAGGGCCCCAGAGACTCGTCCGCCCGGCGCAGCACATTAGGGGGCACTCTGGAAGAGAATCCACCTCCTCCTGCTCCGAAGCTGCCGCGGACGTCGAAGGCTGCGAAGTAGTATCACCCAAGTGAATACCTCCGAGCCTTGATCCACCCGCTAGCGCTGTCCCCCTCCGAAATATCTGAAGTCTGCGGCTGGTAGGAGTCCTGAGAGGACTGTGCGACAGAACGAGCGGACGAAGGCGGAGGGCCAGGCGTCGCCACCTGGGCCGGCGACACCAGGGCCTCCCGCAGTGACCAAACCAACTTGCGTAGGCTTGGCCGCAGGAGCCAGAAGGTTCGACTGCACCCAACCCGACCCGGACGAGGGTACAGGCCGAGAATGTGTTGGGGACTACACCCCAAGTCCCAGGCACTTAAGCCGAAGGGTATTGGACGGGTAGAGCCTCCCTGCCCCGGTCCCCCCCGTCCATGCTGTACCGGCCGCAGCTTGACCTGGCTCCTAAGAAGGAAGTACGGTGTCCCCGCAGGGGTAGGCCATGAAGGCTGCCCCGCAGGAACGCCAGAGGTTTGGGCACCACCTGCCCCCCACCATAGGCGGACCCACTGCGGAAAGCGTGCCAGAGGACCAGCACTAGCTACCGCAGCCGGCCGTACCCGCAAGAGAGCCTTAGGCCGACTAGTCAGCTGGGGCCGCTGCGTAGGCCAGCCCCAGCGGAGCGCCACTCGCTCCCCCAAGCCCCGTAGGGCCCGGAGCAGCAGGCGGCGTCTGCTGAGGAGCCACTGCCTACTATCAGGCCAGCATGCGGGGTGTACGGAGAAGCCACACCTGCGGCCTCCCGCCAAGGGATACCGAAGCCAACGCCCAGTGTTTGCCGAAACTCCCCGAAGTAATGGCCATCGTGGTCGCGGTCGAAGTGCACCGACGACACCGGGACCGCAACCCCTTTAGGTGTGGACATCAACGGCGATGGATCATCCCGGGCGAACAGGGCACCACCATCACCACTCACCACCACTGGAATGCCCGCGCCCGCCAATCCCCCTGGGGGGATTGGCAGCGCAGACCGGAGCAGCCCCTAGGGTCGAACCAGGCGAGCTAGCGGCCGCTGATGCGCTGAGATTCGGGCCCGAAGCCACCCCATCGCTCTTCGCGAAGAGCCTAAGCTACCCCACCTTTTGGAGCACCCAAAGCAGCAGCTCTGCCTTGGACGCACCCCGGAACGGAGCCCCGAGCCCGCCCTCTAACAAGAAAAACATAACAAACTCACACATATATTCAAAGCATCAAAGCAGCAACATGTTCGTCAATGGCTGCCTTTGTTTACCTTTTTCCCGCTAAACACAGATCACATGAACCTCATTGGAGGCAAAAAATGATACAAACAGAGCTTCTCCGACGGCGTAAAATTCTCCGTTTATTCCGTCCCGAATGAGCGCTATAAATCCAGTATATATCCAGATAGATATGGTATAGTCGTAGTAGTATTTCCGTATAACGACACTAGTCCCTTATCCAAATCCAGTTATTTTGGCTGCAATGAAGACAGAGGCTGCAGTAACACGCGTCCGTTCTGACTTGCGGCCAAAACGGAATTGAGTAAGAGTAATGGTCGACAGTGTGTGTGCCCTGGGTCACTGGTCGAGCCCATTTCATCTTTTAGGGGTGCTAAATAGGTATTTTGGGGCATTCCACGTCTCAAAAGGGAAATGCATCTGTTTCAGTCAACATTGGTGTAAAGAAATCAGTTCAGTGTAATGATTTATTCCTTATATTTACCCTAAGAGTGGTCTAGCCTTCCTGGGGCTTTAACCCTATTACAATCATTAGTATATACCCCAAGTGGACTAGCCTTCCTTGGACTTAAACCCTTATTAATAATTCTTTATACTACCCAAGAGTTGTTTAAGCTTCCTTGGGCTTCACCCTTTATTACTTTCATAGCTCATACAATTTCTGTCAGAGGGGACAAGCCTTCTTTGGGCTTAAATGTCTATTACCGGTACAATAATTCCTTATACTAACCAGAGTGACCAAGCCTTCCTTGGGCTTAAACATCTACCTACAATCATTCCTTATACTAATCCAGAAGTGGACAAGTCCTTCCTTAGTCTTAAATACAATCATCCCTTATACTTACCCCCAGAGTTGACTAGCCTTCCTTGGGCTTAAACATTACTACAATCATTCTTTTTACTTACCCCCAGAGCAGACTTGCCTTCCTTGGGCTTAACGTCTACTACAATCATGCCTTTTAACTTACCCCCGAGTGGATAGCCTTCTTGGGCCTTAAACACTACTACAATCAACTTATACTACCCCCAGAGGTGGTACTAGCCTTCCTTGGTCTTTAGCAGCACAGGGTTCATAGCAGCACACTATTTAACTGGTTTATTGGTTGAGAAGGCAACAGGAATTCTTGGCTGAACACACCCACAACCACATTGCCACATTTCCTACTGATGCTGTGAATAGTATCAATATCACACTGGTTAAACTTGTAGGTGAATACTGATAATCATAGTAAGTCCACAAACCACATTCTCCTATAGTGCTGTGAAATGGTACATATCACATTGGTTACAACTTGTAGGTGATATATTGCTAATTTAAAGTAATCCACCATGGGGTGACGGACTGGGAAAGTTGCCCCCTCTTGCTCGAAAAAGCGGGACGATTGGACCAAAATATCCTTCATCCCTCTTTTTCGGGTATTGCCGACCAATTTCAGCCTAAATTTGGGCAAAGTAAAATTAATTTGGCGATTCCACACGCTACGCTCACAATTCATCAGTTCAGACTTAATTGGAGCAAATCACCGGGACGACATATGAATTTATGAACTCTGGCGGGACGACTTTGAAATTTAAAGCCGCCTCGCTGGATCGACTGCCTCGGTACCCCACTGCAGTCCACAAACCACATTCACATTGCCGCATTTCCTACAGTGATGCTGTGAAATAGTATCATATCACACTGGTTACAACTTGTAGGTGATATACTCCATATTCAATAGTAAATCCGCATAGATAGTTTGCAAAATCTGTGCAGAATCTGATCCCTCATACAAAAAAGGCTTCCGAGGAGAAAACTCCCCCCTCGCCCACGATGATCTTATGTCGTGGGCGAGTACCCTAGAAGAAAGCGCTAGTCTGTACAGAGGTCCCTCACGGCCAGGTCTAGGTGCCTCAAATGATCATCCCAGAAGTGTGGATAAGCAGCGGGGCACCCTTTCCTTGCCTGTTGGCAACTTGGCTGCTAGGTCAAGATCTATAGTCGGTCGGAGTCCCTCAGGCAGGAGTCATAGTCCCCTTCGGTAGTTCTCAACGACTGGCCGAAAGTTTTCACCGGTACGAAGGAGCTTCTGAGGTGACCATCCCCGGAGCGCTTCCACAGAAGACCAATGTCTGTGGGAAGCGTCAACGCCTGGACGCGTTCCGGTGGGAGGATAGGGAAGCCCAAATTGAGCTGGCCTTCTCTGCAACTCCGCTGCCGGCGGCAGGCAGGCCAAGAGCTCGGCCGCCCTGCAGCACCTGAGGGTTGCACGCGGGAGAGACTCCACCTCCTCCTGCTCCGAAGCGGCCGCGGACGTCGTAAGGCTGCGCAGGAGTTCTCACCAGGTTACTCACCGCCGAGCCTGATTCCACCCCGCTAGCGCGGTCCTCCGAAATATCCGGAAGTCCCTGCGGCTGGTAGGGGGAGTCCTGAGAGGACGGTTCGACAAACGACGGACAAGGGCGGAGGGCAGGCGTCGCCTCCTGGGCGGCGACACCAGGGCCTCCCGCAGGACCAAACCAACTGGCGTAGGCTGGGCCGCAGGAGCCATGAGTTTCTACTTTGCAACCCAGCCCGACCCTGACGAGGGTACAGGCCGAGAAGGTGTGGGGACGACACCACCCCAAGTCCCAGGCACTTAAGCCTAAGGGTAGTGGACGGTAAACCGCCCTGCCCCCCGTCCCGGTACCAAATGCTTTAAACCCGCCGGCAGCTTGAACTGGCTCCCAAGGAGGAATACTGTGGTCCCCGCAGGGTAAGGCCATGAAGGCCTGCCCCGCGGAACGCCAAGAGTTTGGGGCACCCCCGGGCCACCCCACCATAGTGCTGACCCACTGCTGAAGCAGGTGCCAAGACCATCACTAGCTTACGCAGCAGGGTCGTACCCGCAAGAGAGCCTGAGCCGACCTTTATCTGGGCGTCTGCGTTAGGCCAGCCCAGCGAGCGCCCCTTCTCTACCCCAAGCCCCTAAGGGCCCGGAGCAGCATGAGGCGTCTGCTGAGGAGGCACGCATGCCTAGCACAGGCTAGTCATGCGGAGTGGTAGCTATAGATCCAACACCTTCGGCTCCCGCCAAGGGGGATACCGAAGCCAACGCCCAGGGTTTGCCGAAACATCCCCGAAGTTTGCTACCGTGGTCGCGGTCGAAGTGCCCGAAGACACAGGGACCACAACCCGTTAGGTGTGGACATCAACGGCGTGGATCAGCCCGGTCGACCAGGTCAAACCACCATCACCCACATCACCACCACCGTCAAGGACCGCAGACACACACCAATCCCCCTGGGGGGATTGGCAGCGCAGACCCGCGCCAGCCTGCACCCGGAGCAGCCCCTAGGGCTGAACCAGGCGAGCCATCGGCCGATGATGCTTAGGAGGCGGCCCGAAGCCACCCCACACCTCAGCGCTTCGCGAAGTGCCGAAGCTACCCCCTTGGGACAAAACCCAAAGCAGCACGCGGCTGCCTGGGACGCCCCCCGTACCGGAGCCCGAGCAAGTCCCGCTAACAAGAAAACATAACAAACTCACCATAGAGTCAAAGGCATTCAAAGCACAACACGTGCGTCAATGGCTGCCTTTGTTTTTACCTTATTTCCCCTACACACAGATCCCATGACCGCATTGGAGAGGCAAAAAGGATACAAAACAAGAGCTCTCCCACGGCGTAAAAGTCTTCCGTTTATTCCGTCCGACTGAGCGCTATAAATCCAGTAGATAATCCAGATAGATTGGTATAGTAGTAGGATTATTCCGTATGAGACGACGACAACTAGTCCAGTAGCAAAATCTAAGTTATTTTTTGGCTGCAATGGAGACAAGGCTGCAGTCCACAGCGTCCCACGTTCTGACTGCGGCCAAACGATGAGGAGAGCTGATGGTCGACAGGTGGTGACCTGGGGTCACTGTCGAGACCATTTCATCTTTAGGGGTGCTAAAATTAGGTTTAGTTTTGGGGTCATTCCCTTCTCAGAAAGGGAAATCATATGTGTGTCCGTCAACAATTGTGTAATGGAAATCAGTTCAGTGTATGATTATTCCTTATATTTTACCCTAAGAGTGGTCTAGCCTCTGGGTCTTTAAACCCCTATTACATCAATTATGTATACCCCATTGGACTAAGCCTTCCTTGGCTTAAACCCCTATTGAAATAATTCTTTATACTTAACCCCAAGAGATTGTTTTTAAAAGAAGCTTCCTTGGGCTTCAACCCTTTATTACTTTCATAGCTCATACAAGTTTCTGTCAGAGGGGACAAGCCTTCTTTGGGCTTAAATGTCTATTACCGGTACAATAATTCCTTATACTAAACCCAGAGTGACCAAGCCTTCCTTGGGCTTAAACATCTACTACAATCATTCCTTATACTAAATCCCAGAGTGGACAAGCCTTCCTTAGGCTTAAATACAATCATCCCTTATACTTACCCCCAGAGTGGACTAGCCTTCCTTGGGCTTAAACATCTACTACAATCATTCTTTTTACTTACCCCCAGAGCAGACTTGCCTTCCTTGGGCTTAAACGTCTACTACAATCATTCTTTTTACTTACCCCCAGAGTGGACTAGCCTTCCTTGGGCTTAAACATCTACTACAATCATTCTTTTTACTTACCCCCAGAGTGGACTAGCCTTCCTTGGGCTTTAGCAGCTGACAGGGCTTCATAGCAGGCATCACATACTCTTACTGGTTTATTGGATTGAGAAGGCAACAGGAATTTCTTGGCTGAACAACCCCCACAAACCACATTGCCACATTTCCTACAGTGATGCTGTGAAATAGTATCATATCACACTGGTTACAACTTGTAGGTGATATACTGATAATGCAATAGTAAGTCCACAAACCACATTCCCTATAGTGCTGTGAAATGGTATCATATCACATTGGTTACAACTTGTAGGTGATATATTGCTAATGTAATAGTAAGTCCACCAGTGGGGTACAGACCGGGGGGGACAGGGGGGAAAGTTGCCCCCTCTGGCTCGAAAAAGCGGGACGATATGGACCAAAATATCCATTTCATCCCTCTTTTTCGGGTAATTTCGACCAATTTCAGCCTAAATTTGGGCAAAATTAAAGTAAATTTGGCGATTTCCACACGCTACGCGCACAATTCATCAAGTTCAGACTTAATTGGAGCAAATCACCGGGACAAATTTTTTCCCCTCTGGCGGGACGACTTGAGAATTTAGCCCCCTCTGGATCGACTGCCTCGGTACACCACTGAAGTCCACAAACCACATTCACATTGCCGCATTTCCTACAGTGATGCTGTGAAATAGTATCATATCACACTGGTCACAACTTGTAGGTGATATACTCATAATGCAATAGTAAGTCCGCCATAGAGAGTTTGGAAAATCTGTGGCAGAATCTGATCCACTCAGACAAAAAAGGCAATTTTGAAATTTAATTCTTAAATTTGCACAATTTCATTGGATAAAGCCCAGTTTCAATTCACATTTAGAATAGATTATGTGCTGCATACCATATTGACATTTTTGGGGTTCCATTTTGCCATTTAGAATAGACTAAGCACAAGAGGGTGAGGTGGCCGAGCGGTCTAAGGCGCTGAACCGTCGGCAGAGTATAAGATCGACCGAGCGGCCCTGGTTCGAGCCCCGCTAGAGTTGTTGGTTCTTGGTCATGCTCAAATAGTTCCTCTCAGTTCGTAAACTTGCAATAATTGCGCAGCAGTGTGATTATGGAATTTCTCCTCGCTCCCACCCATTGCGTAAAAATGGGCAGGTGTATGCAATGGGTGTCCGGCGCCTCATGGTTCGGAAAGCTGTTGGTCCCGTGATCAGGGGAGTCATTCCTAAACACGTTAAAAGTTGCAGACCTTATCGAAAAGAGTAGGGGACCATCCTGGGTCTGTTACCTGCACACATTACTCTAGGTACCAGAGTCCCTTCCAACCTGCACTAGGCCAGCGTGGAAGGGTAGGCCGAAATCCAGCATGGAAACATGTTGAGGCTTTCGTCCAACAGTGGACTGATGATAGGCTGATGATGAAGCACTGTGAATTCACTTGAGGTTAATAAGCTTGTGTACACCATGTTTTGCTACATTACGTGCACGCCTGTCAGTGTCGCATATTGTTGCGTATGTTCGTTGAACTGGTATTCTCTTGGATGGATTGAAACTGGCGATACATTTATTTTTGCACACAAGAACCCAGCCTCTGGCATCATTCTTCCACTTAAAAAAATAATGGCATCACCTTGGTTTCAGTTCATAGTAGAAAGAGAACTTGTTCACAAGTAATCAGAATTCTGCTGAAATCTCCATAATCCCAGTGTACTCATATAAAGTTTAAAAACTTTTGATGCCCACTTTCTGGCTTCAAATGTTGTTTTTTTGCACTCTTTTTTTTTTTAGGCTGTATCTCAATTTCACAATTCCTACCTTTGGACTGAATGGATCAGTTTGTGTCACATGGTGTAGTAATCAGAGGGTGTTTTGAGTCAATCCCACAATGCACCAATTTTGGGAAATTTCATCTCAGTAAGATCATGTGATCCCACAAAAATCATTTTCTTAATACATGAAACCACTGACTTTCACACTGATTTTAACCCACAGAGCACTAGTACTTAGGTAATTTTAAGTATGATCTTGAAATGTCTTGTGGTTCTTAAACTTTTAGAACACTTTATCCTTAAGAACTGACATGCGTTTAGTGCAGTACAGTATAGGCACATTGCAATGCATTATGGGATTGATTAAAAACACCCTCTAATGTGTAATAGAAATGTAATGGTCAGGGTCTAAGCTAGCCACCCATCTAAATGGCTGGATGAGGAGATCCTGGACGGGAAGAATTTATCTATTTATTAATTTTTAATTCTAAAAATTGTGGTTGCAAAAGTTCTATGAAATCAAAACTAGTTCAGCCTAATAAATCAAGACTATAGACCTTTTCAAATACAGATCAGAAACGCTTGGAAATGGTGCACAGCAAAAATTATGTGAAGTATGCCAGTAATTGCCTGGTGATCCTGCATCAATCACTCTCAACCAATTAAATTTTGGTGATATCGCATTTGAATATCATATCTGCATTATCGCGAACTGTTAATTGAGTAACACTCCTTATTATTGCAATATAGCACGATGTTCATGATGCATCACAAATCTGATGTGAAAAGGTCTATATAGGTTCGCATACAGTGTTGTGCGTTTAAGACGATGGATAGTTGACATTAATTTCTTTCAACACAGAAGGTAGCTGCAGTTAGTTGCTTACCCTTCTATTGATGGGAGTGAATTTGGTCTTCTGACAGCTCATACATATGGGTGCCTCAGCATCTGGGATCCATACTGGACTCAGATTTGTGGCTGGTGTTTTCCCACCTGTAAGATAAACAAATAATACAGTATTAATTAATGAACATAGGTCAAATGGGAATGGGAACCTGGCAAGATACGTGTATGTGTGTTACTGGAGGCCCTTATGACACTGGCTTTACCTCTAAGTTACATACATTACAAAAAGCAAGTATCATTTTTTGTGGGATCCTGCACGTAATTTCTACAATTAAAATGAAATTCCACAACTGGAATTGAATTGTAATTTCCTCCTGCACAATTTACAGCCCCTCTCAAAAAATAAAAATACATCGGTCCTCGGACCGCTTGTGTCACCTGCCATCGCGGTTTGTGAATGATAGGCCTCACATGACCCTTGACAGGGTTCGTACACCCAGCTCCTTCCAAAATTCAAGGACTTTCAAGGACTTTCAAGGATCTAAATGAGCTAATTTCAAGGACCTAATGTTGTACAGATTTTCTGTATTCCATACGAAAATGATGCAAAATATGGACGGACGTTTTCAGATTTATAGTTATGTGGTAACACTGCCGTCTGACAGCCCCATTTAAGGAACTGTCTGTAGAAAGCTCTTTAAATTACTGCTTTCCCCCTTTAAGGAACTGTCAGTATGAACTATGAACACAGTCCATAAGGAAAATATTGTTTAGCTACAGTAGTACATTAAAATGAACTTAAAGTCTAAACTTTAAAGGCTCATAACTTGAAAACTGAGCTACCTATGTACATATGAACTGCATCATGAGATAGAGCTCTTTAAAATACAGCTTTTCTAGAAAAAATGGACAGCGCTCCGCCGTCTGACAGCCCCATTCAAGGAACTGTCAGTAGGAACTAAGTCCATATGGAGAATTATATGAAAATGAAGAAAGTTTGACATTTTAAAGGATCATAGCTTGAAAACTGAGCCATCTATATACAACAGCATCATGAGAGACCTCTTTAAATTACTGTTTTCCTGATAAAAAAAAATATGGATGGAGTTCCACCATCTGATAGTTCCCCCTTTAAGGAACTGTCAGTATGAACACAGTCCATTAGGAAAATATTGTTTAGCTATAGTACATTAAAGTGACAGGAGGAGATTTTTTTAGGATACGAATTTCTCTCAAATTGCACAGGATCGATTGTAGACCACCTATCAATAACGTTCCGAAGGTTTATTGGACAAACAAGTACAAAAGAAAACAGAAAACCTTGTTTTGAACTTGCCCGACTATCGTAATTGTCCCCATAGAACACCATGCTTTGACTTTCTGTCGTGCACGACAGAAAGTACTAAATCATCATATTATTACATAAAGACGGCGTATTCGGCTTATTCACTTCAGGTGTGTTCTCATACATTGGAAAGCATTCCAAATATGAAAAAAAAAATGGGTTCGAAAAAAATTGGGGGCGCTTCTTTCTGGAAATCTCATGTCTCTTTAAAAATGAACTTAAAGTCTAAACTTTAAAGGCTCATAACTTGAAAACTGAGCTACCTATGTACATATGAACTGCATCATGAGATAGAGCTCTTTAAAATACAGCTTTTCCAGAAAAAATGGACAGAGCTCCGCCGTCTGACAGCCCCATTCTAGGAACTCTCAGTAGGAACTAAGTCCATATGGAATATTTTTTTTAAATAAAGTGCATAAAAAATGAGTTTGTCTAACACTTTAAGATTCTTAACTGAAAACAAAAACCACTATAAACAAATACATTGTTTGTAGTTTTATTTTACCCTCAAAATTTATTATAAATATATTTTCTTCAATTTTATTGCGAAAAGATTTCTCACAGGAAAAGTTTTTGTTTACTATAAAAAAGAGAAAAGGGGATTCCCTAGAGGTGTTTATGCAGGCTGCAATGTTTGATTGAGATTGCACAGTAGGGGAAGTGGGGGGAAATTCCCCCAACCCAAGATGTAACTTAGTAACTGAGTCAGCTTGTTTATGCTTTAAAAGATCCAAACCATGAAAGATCTGGGAATTCCCCATAGAGTTTTAGATATATGAGTGATGTAATTGGGGTGAGGAATTCCGATTGGTCAGCTAGTGTAGGTTATGTTTATGCATTAAAATGATTGTAATGATTATAGTTAGAAAGGGCAATCTATCCGTGAGTAGTTAAATACTACACTGGAAGGACTCTCTGCCAGCATCCACCACTAACAAGTAGCTAGAAGATAGATAGTTTTATCTGCATAAGGAGAGACATCAAGAACCTAGTGCCAGGATATATAAATCAAGGTGAGCAGGAGTTGACTTTGTACTTATTCTACTGTCATCTTTGAAGCCGAAAGTGTGGGAATCAAAATAGGATTCCAAAGGTGGCAGATAGGAAATCGTGGTGGTTGATATCTTGGACTATATACCTGTGGATTTAGTATCGTCGAGGGACTTAATTTAAAACCTTGTAGTCTTGAACTGCGGGACCAGATTACCTTCAGGACTGAGAAGATTACCTTGGATAAATACAATGAGGGTTTTGTATGACATTGTGACGCTGTCATTTGAAAGTCTGGCGTGAGGACAATCTCGTTGAACTGCAACGCTTCGTGTGGACATTAGTGGACATTCTTGGGGACCATAAGTATCAGTTATATAAGTTGTGTGTAATTGTGGAATTGTGATTTATGTGATGTTTTGGAACATACCAATTCTTGCTGAAACCCAATCCAAGTAAGATAATTTAAATGTTATTTATATAATTTAGATTATTTGTGCACAGGCTCATTTATTTGTGTTTGAAAAGGTATCTCTGACCTTAGACGTCTACGAGACGTCATAACAGAGTTCTACCCTTTGCACCACTGCAGTTTGAATAGTTAGACTAAAAATACCTTCCGAAGACCCACTTAGCCTACCGCAGTTAAATGGTTTAATAAAGATATTAATGATGGGTAAACCTCTGGAAAGTCAGGAGAAAAACGGACTTGTCGAAGGAAACCATTCAAAGGTTCATCCTCCATGTCAGACCTTCTTGAAATTAGCCTAGCATGAAATCTTTCAAAGAGGATAAAGGATCAAAGGATTACACGGATTGTACAGCTTACCGTAAAAAGAGTCTTTACTTAGTCTAAACTCATGAATATCTTACACCAAGGTAAAGACCATTTAAACAGGCTGTATAAATGAAAATCTGCAAATCTTATGTTCTTTTATTTGTTGTGAAAAGATATAGCCCTCTTTCCTTAACTTGATTTTTCTGTATTATTATTTTCTTACTTTATGTACACTTTTTTATTTAGTGACGCGACAAGTTTCCATATTTTTTTCCGGGGAAAACGTTCCGGGCCGTATTTCGCTTCATTTTCCGTACGGGAATACGAAAAATCGGTAATAGTAGGATGTGTGCAATTAGTTTCACTTTTAAAGAGAACATTAACTTCGCTCAATACACCAACTAAGACAAAAACAAACACAAAATGGGCGTGATCTTTTGTCAGTAATTGTTACAGCCTGTAATATCAGCATAAGGGTTAAATAAATATATTCTTAAATTCCCATTGCCGTTGATGTCGCAAATGGATGATAACATTCTTACTTTTTGGTTTGCCATGATATTCATTTTAATCAAAAATTATTATCACACAGTGACTGCAATTTTCAAGGACTTTCAAGAACCATTTGTGAATTTCCAGGGTTTTCAAGGTCTGGAAAAAAGGATTTTGAAATTCCAGGACTTTCAAGGACCGTACGAGCCCTGCTTGACCTTGATATGTGACCTTTGACCTCACAAACAATTGAGGGATTGCATGTAAACTCCATAAACCAAGTTTGGTTCCAATTGCACTTCAACTTTTCAAATGAGGTCAATTTTACATTTTCGGCCTATCTTACAACTTGACCTCACATGACCTTTGACTTTGGTATGTGACCTTTGACCTCATCAACAAATGGGGGATGTCAGGTTGCACCTGTGACCCAAATTTGGTTTAAATCCATCAGAGTATGTGGATATTACAGGCAAATGTTAACCCTTTTTCACAACAGACATCAACAACAACAGACATCAACAACAGACTACAGTGGACAAAGTGATCCCTATGTGTCTTTCTGTCTTAAGGCAAGCGACACAAAAACGGTTTAAATATGAAATTTCAAGAGAAGTCATTTTTACTTTGCATAATATTAAAGAACAAAGGTTGGGCTTTCCAATAGTGTTTGTATCATCGTGTTTGCTTTTTTCAATTCAGAAATATGATCAATTTAGTGTGATACACCAAAATAGATTTTGTGCGAGTTTTATGCATGGGCAGAGATGTTTCGAGTACTGTGCCATGCTGTCTTGAAAGCTCACAAAAGATTGAAACTTGGCAAAAGAAACAAAACACAGATTAAAGTACACAAAGGAAGTCTAGTTTTCTCGACACAAGCTTTAATAGTTAACATAATAAGTTCAATGATAAATATTTTCTTTCATAAATAATAAACAAATATTTATTGCACCTTTCAATGAATTACAAAATTGGTATCTGTTAAAATCATGCCAGAAGGAATATAATTGCAACCAAATAAACACTCCAAATCCAAAGAAATGGTTTAAAAATATTGCACTGTCTTTGTACATTAACTACATGTAATTGTTGAAGTCAATAGAAATTTGAATATGGAAGCAAAGTATAAAGGTGTTGGTAGGAATTTGTGTTTCATGTACTTCAAGACGACAAAAACTCTCTCCTCCAAAGTAAATGGAGGTTGCTGTATGGTCATGATTCTCTTCTAACAAACAACAGGATGTCCAATGCTATACATTAAAGCCAAAACTTACTGAAGATAATTTCCACCATTATGTAAATGTGTTCGCATCTTTTACAGTTTCTTTATAAAGTTAATCTCTTTTTGAAGAATTTAAATCTGTTCAGGTGTGAATAACTTATGTTTACCTAATTCTTTCACCATTTTCACTCAACCAGAAAGTGGCACAAACTCAATTTTTGTGTTACACAGTAAACTGGAGCTTCTCTCGATTGAAACAAGCAAATGAGATGAAACAAAAAGTACTGGAAAGCCTGGTCTTTTTTCTTTAATGTGATGTACAAAATGACTTACTTATGGTGAGATTTAATATTGAAAAAAAAAAGGGTTTTTGATTGTAACATTTTTAGATAGGCTGTATTTGTTACAAAACATTAATATTGATATAGTGGTAGTGATTTTTGTGGTAGTGGTTTTGACTCTGCCCTCTTCCCATAAACTAGTGTGTACACATGCACTTATGAAAAGCATAATCATTACAATAGGTAAATGCTAACTATACAAATAATTCTGGAAACCACAAACCCATATTTTATTTGTGAATGTTTACACATAGTAGAAAACAGCAGAAAGTTAAACTTAGAAGGACACAAGATTTTCTGAAGATACAAATTTCTCTGAATTTGAACTTGATAGGTCATAGAACACCTACCGAGGACATTTCAAAGGTTTATTGAACAAACAAGCAGAAAAGTAAACCATGAACGTAAGTTTCGAACTGGCCGGCTTTCCTATTCAGCCCTATAGAGAAGCATGCATGAATTTTCTGTCATGCACAACAGAAAATACCAAATCATTTTGTTATCACATAAAGTTTTTTGGCTTGATCAGTGTATACTTGTAAGTGTCAGGCTATCATATTCAGAAGAGAACATGATAGTCAAAAATCGGAAAAGCACCTTTAACATTTTCACCATGGAAAACAATCACATTGGACCACCGTGCATAGCCCTACTAAATGATTATTTTCACCAAGTTGAGGGCCAGAAGCATTTTGACTATGTTTCTATGTTTTCCTTCACATTGAGAGTCATTCAGAGGCCCATCACCATTAGTAAAATGTGAAAGGGCCTAATTTAGCCTGAACTTGAGCCTGCACATAAACTTGCACTGCACTTACTTTTGGCAAGTAAATCTGAGATGCATTTGTTGATATGAGCCATCCATTCGGATTTCTCTGTGGCTGTAGCGGCGTATACAGTAAAGGATTTAGTTGTGCTGATAATCTGCCAACCATTTTTCAAATCTATAGGAGAAACAAAATAATCAAGAATACTGGAATATAAGTTCATACATGCCCATAATACCATGCGTGTGATTGATGCAGCATTGTCCATGAACAGTTTAACAATGGCTTTTAAATACATGGGCACAGCATTGGCTGCAGTGTCAATAGTAATTGACTGATAACTGCTTTCCCAGAATGTTTTTTTGAAGTGATGCAAATTAAAGATGGCAATAACTCATCAGGCAGAGTGGCAAAGTTAGGATTTAAAATTCAACCTTTTGCCGTCAATCTTGACACAAGATCTCTTGACTTCTGGTTCTTGCTTACTTTTTGGTTCCTTTGCTATTCCTCAACATTTCTGTAAGATTATTGCATAAGTTTTAACCATGTGCGGTCTACCAGCCGATTTTATAGGTTACACATTGTGTTAATGATATATTTAGCCAGAGACATCGTAAGAAAAGCTTAAAGGTTTGTACAGATATATAAAAGATCCATTTTGATTGGTTATTAAGAGTTTATATCAGGTCATGTAATGAGCCGATCAGAGATACTGTAAGATAAGTGGTAGACCTCAGGGGTTAAGTACTTGTTGACCTGCAAATTCAAAATTTGCGTACTTGCATTAATTGGTCAATTTGTTTTCCAATCACCCATAACGATCACAGAGCATGTTTTAGGATAGCGCTTTATGTCCAACAAGTGTTGGGTCAACATGGATGGATGGGGTTCTTGTAAAGGTACATATTTAAACATTTGATTAGGCACTTGGGTAGGTGATAATATCCTTGGGTAATAAGCAAATATTTATACATGAAAACATATGCAAGAACCTACATGTATCATACCAAATACTTAAAGCAATTACTTTTGAGAAGTAAATTCAACAATTGTATGATTTGCATCTAAATCTCCACAACATTTGTCATCCAGTGAATAGAGTGGTTGGCTCATGATCTAGGAAGGCTTTGGGTTCAAGTCCCGCTGCAGCCAATATGCTGTGCACTTGGACAAGGCACTTTACCTCGCTTGCCTTTAGATGCAAAGTGGGGAGCTGTTGAGGGAATACCACAATGTATGTGTGTTTGTTTAATTGATTGTTGCAACATGGTGCTCTTTGAGTTGCTGCCTGCAAGTAGCATTGTGTATGTCTGGTTAATGATTCTGATGATTTCCTAATGCCAGAGCAGTAAATGTAAAGTGCTTTGATCTAAATGCTGTAAAGAACATGTCCCTTGCCCTTCATTGCGGTCAAAAATGTTTAACATTTGCCTATGTACCACTTCAGAATGTGATGACAGAGTGGCCCTTTAATCCACCCACATAACCTTTGACCCCAATCTGTGTACACCTCATATGGGCCTTGGGTCAGTTCTTATGCTGACAACATTTGGTGATCGTAGCATTTGATTGGTGGCAGAAAAACAAATTCATAGATTTTCAAAGAATGCCCCCTTTAATCGGCCCACATGACTGCTCACCCCAATTGGAGTACATTATCAACCTTGGGCAAGTGGTTCCCTGACCATGTTTGACTGCAATTGGCTCAAGTGTTTGGGCAGGAGAGAATAAATTGCAAAACTTTAACCAAAACTTTAAACCAAAATGACCAGACATACAAACACATACAGAAATAGTGATTTCTTAATATTGCTCTGGACAAGACAAAATAATCTGTGACAAGGATGGCTGCTCTATCAATGAAACTTACTCCCATCATCTTCAACTGGCTTTAATCTGACATCTTCCAATGGCAGTAGATGTTGTTTATTATACTGAAACAGAAATGGAAAAGAAAATATGTAATGACCAGGTAATATAATATGTGATAGTAATTAACATTTTTTTTTTTTTTTTTTTTTAAGCAAATATTTATACATGAAAACATATGCAAGAACCTACATGTATCATACCAAATACTTAAAGCAATTACTTTTGAGAAGTAAATTCAACAATTGTATGATTTGCATCTAAATCTCCACAACATTTGTCATCCAGTGAATAGAGTGGTTGGCTCATGATCTAGGAAGGCTTTGGGTTCAAGTCCCGCTGCAGCCAATATGCTGTGCACTTGGACAAGGCACTTTACCTCGCTTGCCTTTAGATGCAAAGTGGGGAGCTGTTGAGGGAATACCACAATGTATGTGTGTTTGTTTAATTGATTGTTGCAACATGGTGCTCTTTGAGTTGCTGCCTGCAAGTAGCATTGTGTATGTCTGGTTAATGATTCTGATGATTTCCTAATGCCAGAGCAGTAAATGTAAAGTGCTTTGATCTAAATGCTGTAAAGAACATGTCCCTTGCCCTTCATTGCGGTCAAAAATGTTTAACATTTGCCTATGTACCACTTCAGAATGTGATGACAGAGTGGCCCTTTAATCCACCCACATAACCTTTGACCCCAATCTGTGTACACCTCATATGGGCCTTGGGTCAGTTCTTATGCTGACAACATTTGGTGATCGTAGCATTTGATTGGTGGCAGAAAAACAAATTCATAGATTTTCAAAGAATGCCCCCTTTAATCGGCCCACATGACTGCTCACCCCAATTGGAGTACATTATCAACCTTGGGCAAGTGGTTCCCTGACCATGTTTGACTGCAATTGGCTCAAGTGTTTGGGCAGGAGAGAATAAATTGCAAAACTTTAACCAAAACTTTAAACCAAAATGACCAGACATACAAACACATACAGAAATAGTGATTTCTTAATATTGCTCTGGACAAGACAAAATAATCTGTGACAAGGATGGCTGCTCTATCAATGAAACTTACTCCCATCATCTTCAACTGGCTTTAATCTGACATCTTCCAATGGCAGTAGATGTTGTTTATTATACTGAAACAGAAATGGAAAAGAAAATATGTAATGACCAGGTAATATAATATGTGATAGTAATTAACATTTTTTTTTTTTTTTTTTTTTAAGCAAATATTTATACATGAAAACATATGCAAGAACCTACATGTATCATACCAAATACTTAAAGCAATTACTTTTGAGAAGTAAATTCAACAATTGTATGATTTGCATCTATATCTCCACAACATTTGTCGTCCAGTGAATAGAGTGGTTGGCTCATGATCTAGGAAGGCTTTGGGTTCAAGTCCCGCTGCAGCCAATATGCTGTGCACTTGGACAAGGCACTTTACCTCACTTGCCTTTAGATGCAAAGTGGGGAGCTGTTGAGGGAATACCACAATGTATGTGTGATTTTTTAATTGATTGTTGCAACATGGTGCTCTTTGAGTTGCTGCCTGCAAGTAGCATTGTGTATGTCTGGAAATGATTCTGATGATTTCCTAATGCCAGAGCAGTAAATGTAAATTGCTTTGATCTAAATGCTGTAAAGAACATGTCCCTTGCCCTTCATTGCGGTCAAAAATGTTTAACATTTGCCTATGTACCACTTCAGAATGTGATGACAGAGTGTCCCTTTAATCCACCCACATAACCTTTGACCCCAATCTGTGTACACCTCATACCTCACCCCAATTGGAGTACATTATCAACCTTGGGCAAGTGGTTCCCTGACCATGTTTGACTGCAATTGGCTCAAGTGTTTGGGCAGGAGAGAATAAATTGCAAAACTTTAACCAAAACTTTAAACCAAAATGACCAGACATACAAACACATACAGAAATAGTGATTTCTTAATATTGCTCTGGACAAGACAAAATAATCTGTGACAAGGATGGCTGCTCTATCAATGAAACTTACTCCCATCATCTTCAACTGGCTTTAATCTGACATCTTCCAATGGCAGTAGATGTTGTTTATTATACTGAAACAGAAATGGAAAAGAAAATATGTAATGACCAGGTAATATAATATGTGATAGTAATTAACATTAGGGTTATTTCACATTAAGTGTACACTTTGGTAAAATGGATTTCACCCTATTTGGTTCAGTAATTAGCATCCACTTCATTGTTTTGGTGGTTTCGTTTGATGGACCCTATCAAGACCAAGCTACAATTGCATTTTCATAACATTTTGAATATCATTTTGGTTAATTTTGAACATTTTTTGTGCATTTTTAACAGAATTTGGATTCTCATTCACATTTTTAAAAAGAATGCATTGATATCTTAGATGAATTAAATAACATTTATGTTGCATAATGTTATTACTGAAAAAGTATGAACAGTGTACAACATTATGAAATTTATTTGACAAAAATTGACCTATAAATGTGAAAGTTATAAGCATTCTTGTAAAAGGTATTTTTTCCATTAAATAAAAAGTTGGTGTCCTCTCCAGAACATTGAGGTCCCAGCAGTGAAATAAAATGAAAAGTATATCCCAGAACTCAGTATATTTAATCTTCAGAATGGTCATAAGTGATGACATTTGACAAATCATTGAAAATATTGCATTGGATATATATTTTATTGCTTTGCCATTCTGATGTCTTCATTTTCCGTTAAAAGTGCGTCCTCTCCAGAACAGATGATTTTTTAATTTATTGAAGTATTTAGGATTTTGATATTTACTGTTATGGTATGGAAATAATGGTATGCTTCAATTTAACATAAAGAGGTATGATTTACCCACCAAATTATTATGGATGGTCAGTATCTCACACTAATGCTCTGTTAAATAATAGAATGTCCTCTCCAGAAACAAAGGTAGTTATTTTTTAACAATGTATAGAAACTATTATTTTTATAGTAAAAGTTATTCATTTATGTATGAAAATTATGATCTGAAGTGGCATAGAGAATTAGAATCCAATAATCATCATTTCATTTACTATGAGTCTGTTCTGGAATGGTTTTTAGTTAAAACCATGGATAAGGTATAGGAAAAAAGCTGCAATACTCTTACATATTGTTTCGATATACATGAAAACTTGATGTGATACTGTTAGTTACTGTGTACTTGACAAAATTCACTGACCATGACAATTATTTACTATCCCAGTAAAACACATACCGCATGCTTTAGTGTTGTTTGGAGAGGACATAAATTTTAACATACAGTTGCCTTTTGCAGTTCGGTCACTTGAAAGGTAAGATAATTATTGATTTTGAACATTTATTGCAGCTAATTCATCCTGAACATGTCAGATAATAGTTCACTCAAAGTTAAATTAAACAGGAGGCTCAAATCACAAGTGGATTTAGGGTTGTGCTTTTAATCCTCATACTGCACCTTTATTACTATATGGTATCTGGAACTTTAGAATTAAAAAATATATATCTGTTCTTGATTTATGATAATTTTATATTTGAAAATCAAAGAGAAGACTGGCAAGTGTAAAATACATTGATTTCACACAAAATAAGTTGCATTTCAACATTAGATTTTATTGTTAAACAAAATGTCCTCTCCAGAACACGTAACTCCTTGAGAGTTCATGTTAGTTTTGAGATACTAAAACCAATGTCTTACTAATAATTTATTAGTAAACAACAACAGTGTTGTGCTAAGTGGAAGACTGGTTCACAAACCCATGCTATGTTTGCATTTTCAGGTCATACAGTTTAGTTTTCCTTATAATGGGAACTGTGGGCACTTTAATGCCAATTTTTTACCAGCCTATGCCATTTAACTGTCTGTAACATTGCATTAACATCTGACCTGTTATGCAGAAATATTATCAATGCTAAATGCTTTGTAACTAACATGTAGTTGGTGTCTATATTTGTAGGGTTTGTTGTTAAACAATTGTCCTCTCCAATACTTTTCAATGAATGAAGCCCTGAAAGCTCACAGTTAAAAGGTTCTTGCAATTACATGACCATCATACAGTCATACACAACAACAACAAACAATACAGACTTATATAAAACACTGTATATTGAATTTTAAGTACAGTAAAAAAAAGAATTTGACTTTTGGATGCTACTAAATCAATTTTCTCTCTCCATATCTTGGATTGCCAATTAGCACCATCATATATTTAATATATGGTAAAATATGGCCAGCCTGGAGATGAAATGAGTTATTTGACATCTGATGAGTAGCACAGAAGCATATTATTGTACAAAAGAAATGTGTGTAACTGTTGCAGGCTTATTGAAGTCGATGTGTTAATTGTTAAAGTAAATGTCCCCTCAAGATTCCTATTTTATCACTGTATTTCAGTGAAAGATTTCATAAGGTTAACATGGATGCCACGGTCTGTAATTTTAGATATAAATGGCATATACCCAAAGGTTTCAGAATCTGTTAATTTTTTTCTTCAACAACAACTTTTATTTTTCACACCCCGTGAGACTGAAAGGGCATGCTTAATGTGAAATAACCCATTAAAGCAATACATATCACATGATTCATTACTTTGAAAATTTTTATCTACAATTGCAATAACAGCCAGCCTTTATATAGTTCAAGTGACGTCCATGCAACAAACATGTAGACCTTTACTACTTTTCTGATTTATTAAAGATGGTAAAATGGTAACTTTTGGGATTAACTTTCTTCCCCCAACTGAAAATGGGGTATAAGGCAGGCTTATATTAATCATCAATTCATCATTTTTCTGTGAAAAGTTGATTTATGAAGAGGTCATTCATACAAGTGTATTTTCTAGTGGAGTGATCATGAAATGTCAATGAATAACGTATAATTCTAGAATTTTGCAGTTCTCGGCTTGCACACTTGCTATACAGCATGGACCACCTTTATGTTATTAGCCGATCAGAACATAAATGCAAATGAGGTAGTTAATAGGCATATTTGGTTAAGACATATGACATGGGAAAAACTTGTGTCTTCGACTACCCACATTACCAAGTTTCATGAAAATCAGTCAATGTTCTGTGGTTGACAAGGAATGAACATAATATACATACATTAAGTATTTTATTACTTATCATTCCGTAGTAATATAACATGAGTTATAATTGCAAGCAATATATAGTAGGTAATGAATTCTCAAAATTGATAAAAAAGAGATGGGGACATTCATAAGGCATCAATTGAACAATCGCACACTCAGGCAAGTTAAGCATGCCATTAGTCAGAAAATTCATTCCGTTATAGGATAAGAAAAATATAGTAACTCTAGTGAGAATTCCCCCACAATGTCAAGGAAAATTCCCCCACAACATTAAAAAAAACCACAACATTCATTTGTTAAATTAAAAATCCCACAACGTATCTCTTGTTAGCACATATACACGCACACGTACACACACATACATACACACACCCATACATACGGAGGGTATTACAATGGAAACGATGTGGTCCTTCCAGCTACAGCTATAGTTGGAAAAATAATTTATGAGAATTCTACAGACATATCCTTCTAAGCTATTCCTGCAAATTTCAAATATTTTGACTCTTTTGGTTTGATCATTGATACTGTCTTTGAACTAGCTTCCCACGGGTATCAATGGCCGGTATTCACAAAAGTGGGTTAACTTTAACACAGGATTAAACAGGGTTTAACCCACGATCATGGGTTAAATTCATGTTATTCTCTATGAGATATTTAACCCAGGGTTAAAATTAACACTGGGTTAAAGTTAACCCGCTTTTGTGAATACCGGCCATTTGAGTTTAGTGCAGTGTGGAATGTTTCAAAGTATGCCAAATTCAGGTTTGGCACATGGGTTTCAGATGCATACTGTTTTCTTACCTTCTTTTTGCTATTTTTTTTTTTTTTTTTTTTAAAAAAGAGATGGGGACATTCATAAGGCATCAATTGAACAATCGCACACTCAGGCAAGTTAAGCATGCCATTAGTCAGAAAATTCATTCCGTTATAGGATAAGAAAAATATAGTAACTCTAGTGAGAATTCCCCCACAATGTCAAGGAAAATTCCCCCACAACATTAAAAAAAACCACAACATTCATTTGTTAAATTAAAAATCCCACAACGTATCTCTTGTTAGCACATATACACGCACACGTACACACACATACATACACACACCCATACATACGGAGGGTATTACAATGGAAACGATGTGGTCCTTCCAGCTACAGCTATAGTTGGAAAAATAATTTATGAGAATTCTACAGACATATCCTTCTAAGCTATTCCTGCAAATTTCAAATATTTTGACTCTTTTGGTTTGATCATTGATACTGTCTTTGAACTAGCTTCCCACGGGTATCAATGGCCGGTATTCACAAAAGTGGGTTAACTTTAACACAGGATTAAACAGGGTTTAACCCACGATCATGGGTTAAATTCATGTTATTCTCTATGAGATATTTAACCCAGGGTTAAAATTAACACTGGGTTAAAGTTAACCCGCTTTTGTGAATACCGGCCATTTGAGTTTAGTGCAGTGTGGAATGTTTCAAAGTATGCCAAATTCAGGTTTGGCACATGGGTTTCAGATGCATACTGTTTTCTTACCTTCTTTTTGCTAATAACTATATTGCCATAGACTAGCACATCGTTGAAGAGAAGAATTGACGAGGCTTAGGTTTTTTCCTACATAGCTTAGTTAAAACACCTTCTCCAACTAGAACACGCCCTGGTTGGGTTAAACCCTGTTAAACAAAAAGAATATTAGAATAAATGAAGTATTAAATAAATAAATGAAGTATTAATATTAACATATCCAAGTTGGGTCTGACACGGGCTCTGACAGTACCAGTGCACCATAAATCATTCTCGGGTAGGTGACCTAAGTGCAAGATTGCATTTACAGATTGCCTAAAAACTCAAAGCCTAACGTATGTGTATCTTTTCGTTCATTAACCCTAACCACACCTCCGTCCCCGGGAGGGACTGAAGGAGTGAGAGAAGAGGGGAACAAGAAAAGTCGCAAATTCGGGTGGGATTCGAACCCAGGGCCCTTCGGGCCCCAGCCCCATGACCCGGGATAGCACGCTACCACGGTGTCGCTGGCCCGGCCAGCGATTTCGTGCCCATATGAGTCTTGGTTTTATGACGTCATCGCTACTTTCTGGACTTAGTGCATTTTCCTCACTCAGTGCGGTGAGCTTTTGTGAGAATTAGTTGTGTTAGGGTTATGGCTTTTCTCAGTAGATTATCAGCAAATTGAATGAATTTGTTGATTTCTTGGTTAAAATTGTCACTTCTAAATCTGCACTTGTTCCTGCGTGCCTGTCTAGCATTATTGTTTATCTGCACTTGTTCCTCCGTGGACCATGGCTGTCTAGCATTATTGTTTATTGGACATCATTACCATCTTCCGTCTGGACCAAGACCTAATTGGTCTTTGGAATTCGACCTAATTAAGACTGTATGGATCTTTTGCATAAGCCTTCAGAGGAACCACCAATATCTCAAGACACTGCTCAAACAACAGCGTTGCCTGATATAAGTAATAATACATCATCTTAGTCGATATCATGGTTATTGAATATCAACTACAGTGCCCACCAAGTGGCATTTTACATCATATCAGCATATATGACATCTTATTTGCATAATTAGCTGCACTGAAGAAAAAACAGGGGCCAAGTACTTTAGCAGGTATCACCACAGCGGGTATTGCATCGGCTAATACAAGTAATACATTTCGTCATGTTGAGTGCAACAAGGTCATATGTGCAATAGCTGCCATTTTTCAGAAATTCCCATCAAACATACTATTATGCCAAGTCTTTGGTCAGTGGTGACACAGACAACTGAAGAACAATTTCAAGCCACTGACTCAAGGAAAGATAACTTGATGCATCCTAATACATGGCAGCACACAGCTGTATCACATGACAGCTATTGCACTCGAAATTGCTTCCATGAGAGGGAAGGGCACTCAACTTTTGTTCAGGTAGGGATGTGCAGCCCCGATTTTTGAACTTGGGGGGTTGTGAACTGATTTTGTCTCCGAAATTAGGGGCTTTAGTGGAGAGGTTTGGACTGCAAAATTGTCGACAAAAAAGGACCCCTCCCCCTTCGGTACAACAAAACGTAACCACTTATATTCGCAATAATTAGTAAATAAATAATTTAAAAAATGATGGTTGTGGTCAAAAACTTTGGTGGCAGGGGTGTTTTTTGGTAAAAAATCATGTTTTTTGAGCTAAAAAACTTTAAGAATATCAGATTTAATTAATTTCTTAGCAAGCAAATTTAAATCAAGAATGCAATACTATCATCATCTGACATTTATAATTCTAGGAATTTTGTTTTATACAATATAGAAGGGTCAGAATTTTTAGCCCCCAATCACCTTTTTTTTTTTTTTTCCTAAACAAACATCCTTTTTTCACATGTCACCACAAGATATTCACCTGAACCCTTTAGCAATGTCTAAAACCTAATATCCCTAACAACAAGGATACAATAAAAATAAGATGGTAATATTTTTACTTAAAAAAATTTAAAAATAATCTCGCTTAATTTGCAGCCCAAAATGCATTTTCCGCCTAGAAATCATCCCTGCCACCAAATTTTTCAACCACAACCATCATTTTCTTAAATCTCATATATTTATCCTACATATAAAGGTGGTTGTGTTTTGTTGTACGGAGGGGAGGGGTAACTCGAAAACTAGAGCACTTTTCGAAGCTCGGCCGCTCCTCTACTTGGGAACTGAAATTTTCAGAAATTTGCAGGCTTGGTAGCTGAAGTTTGGCTAAAATTTTAAAGAAAATATTAAGATCATAGATGTGCTTTGAATGCACCTTTTTTTTTTTTTTTTTTTTTGCCATTTTTCAGAAATTCCCATCAAACATACTATTATGCCAAGTCTTTGGTCAGTGGTGACACAGACAACTGAAGAACAATTTCAAGCCACTGACTCAAGGAAAGATAACTTGATGCATCCTAATACATGGCAGCACACAGCTGTATCACATGACAGCTATTGCACTCGAAATTGCTTCCATGAGAGGGAAGGGCACTCAACTTTTGTTCAGGTAGGGATGTGCAGCCCCGATTTTTGAACTTGGGGGGTTGTGAACTGATTTTGTCTCCGAAATTAGGGAACTGAAATTGGGAACTGAAATTTTCAGAAATTTGCAGGCTTGGTAGCTGAAGTTTGGCTAAAATTTTAAAGAAAATATTAAGATCATAGATGTGCTTTGAATGCACCCTATATGGGATCACAAATTACAATGTATTATTATATTGATTGTACAAACTCATCTTACCTGGCCTGACGCCCCAAAACATGTCTCCACCTGCGCTATCCGCCGGTTGTTAGCTTCACTGTTTACTGTAAACAAACAAAACAAATCTATCATTCTACTGTGGTAGTGTACATTCTTATGGTTAAAGCTATTAGGCGACGAAAATAAAAAACCCTGTTTTACGGGCCCGACCGACCCTGGTTTTTCAGCTTTGCAGAATTTTTTTTTTTTCCAAAAATCATGTAAAATCAGCCTGTTTTAGCCCAAATTTATCAATTTGGCAAATGTTTTTTAGAAAATTTGTTTGTAAAAATTTTTCATTTTTTCTCTTGATTTTTCAGATTTGGGGCTATTTTAGGCCAATTTTGAGCTCCAGAAAAGAAAAGGAAAAAAATCGCCCGACCCTACTCGAAAGGTCCGCTCGTCCGCAAAAAAGGGTTTTCTTTTTTCGTCGCCTTATCAGCTATTTTTTCAAAATGTAAACAAATCGCGCCCCTATTTTTCATCGAAGTCCATTTGTTTCCACTGTTGTATTGGAAATTGTTGTAATAATGACTCCTGGAAGTGGCTAAGCGTAACGTTATATTTATCAAGCAGTGATGATTGTTATGCTTTGTTTACTAATAAAAAAAAGTTGGGATCCGCCTTTTTTAGGTCTAGAAACAGACGTAAATGGCATCTTCAAGACCGCTTTAAAATGCTTTAGTGTCTGTTTTTCCAAAGAACTGTAATGTACTTAGTTGTTGATATGACCTAACACTAGCAATTTAGAGACAAAATGGGCATTTTGAATTTGGAAAAAATGACTGATAGTGGCTTTAAGTAGTGCTCCTCTATAAAGGGTCCCTGGTTCGAATCCAAATAGGACTCCTGAAGTGCTGCAATAAGCGAGTTCGATAATGCAGGCACTGCTGTGCTACAATAAGCAACAACAATGTTCATAACCCGATTGACCTCCGTGTCCCATCCCAGAATCCTTGAATTTTATTGTGATGAGATGGGTCAAGGAGGTCAATCGGGATATGAACAACAATAGTGCCTGAATTATCAAACTCGCTTATTTAAAGTGACAGGAGGCGACTTTTTAGAATACAAATTTCTCTCAAATTTTACTGGATCGGTTGTAGACCACCTACTGAGAACGTTTCGAAGGGTTATTGGACAAAAAGGTACAAAAGAAAGCGGCGGAGAGAAAATAAAAAAATCATCTTATTACATAAAGACGGCGTATTCGGCTTATTCACTTCAGGTGTGATCTAATACATTGGTAAGCATCCAATATTCAAAAAACTGGGTTTCGACAAAAATTTGAGCGCTTCCTTCTTTCTGGAAATGTCATGTCTCTTTAAATCTGTTCTCAAAAGTAATTAGTAAAGACATTTTTAGATTTCATATGCCTTCATGTTTCACTTGGAATTGGGCAAATGAATTATGAAATCATTTTGTTCCTTAGAGGGGATATACAGCCATCAGTCACATGTATAGAGATAATACCTGTAATTTTAATCTGTAAATGTAAATCACAGTCAGTTTAGAGAAGGGTGTGAACCCCCCGGCTGTCCCAATCAGTCCCAGAGCTTTTATGGACCCCAGTGGAAATAAGCGTCATATGTAGAGGCTTTCTTGGGTTACGATAGACCCTACCTCAGGTCCAAGGTAATGAGAAAGCTAAGCGACTGAAAAATCACATAGATTTTACAACCCATCCCTGTGGATCCTCCAAGTAGTTTAGAAAAAGCTCGCCAAGGTCATGAAAGCCAGGTAATCACAAAAGCCGGGTGACCGCCCAGTTTTTAAAAAACCCTCACCAGATTCTGTAGTGATGCTGTAAATTATCGTATAGGACCTACATGTAATCCATTTTTCAAGAAACCTGTACACTGAGTAATCTTACATACACTCTTTAACGATGCACAGACAAAGTAACACTTGAGGTGTTTACTCACATCAAGTAACCCGCACACAGTAACCCCCAGCGCACCAAGAAATTGCATGGGTATTGAGTAACTCTGCATGTTACGAGTTATCCTGGATCAAAGCTATCCTACACAAATTGAAAACTGGATGAATTACATTTTAATTGTAAACATCCTGTTTCTCTGAAGTTCTTCACATAATACACAGTCAAAGGAACTATCTTTAGCTAAAAATAAATCATGACTTCCTAAAAAAATTGCCATGGAAGCTCAAATATAATTAGCTTTCCAAAGTATACCCTAATTATACATGTGAAAATTGCCTTAAGGGTAAAAAATCAAACAGATCAGGCAAAAGCAGAATATCTACAACTTGTTTTGACTAGAGTTCTCAGAATTACATTACTGACAAAAATGAAAACAGACTGCCTGACTTCAAAGGATTTTCCCAGGCCTACGTTTTCCCAGGCTGAAATTTGAGCAATATGGAAAACAAATATAATGTTGCAGTATTAAAAGTATTTGCAAATGGGCGAGAAGTTTTTGTGGTAATAAATGAGTATACATTTAATATTCTTCTTAAAATCCTGAAACACAATTTGTATACGTGTAATGGTCACAATAATTGAAAGCACGCAAAAAGGCACCACAAAAATTAACTATGAAATATTTTCATTCATATTTTCTGGGTTTTATTAGGTTCAAAACTAATTCTAGAAAACAGAAAATACATCTGTGAACATTTTCAACCTATTTGTGTGTTAATTTAGAGAAAAAATGTGCAGAGGTCCTATGGAAAATTAATGGCTGTAACATTGCCACACCGTGATTTTATAACGGTTGAAATTGACCCACACAAGTCAAAAGTTGACATTTCAGAAATAACTAAAATAGGTGAGGAATTGCTAAAAATTTTTTTGTTTTAAATTAACTAATTGTAACTCTTTAGTAAATACCAAGCTTAGGTGAATGCCAAAATGCATTTAACAGTTGCAACATCATGTGTCAACAGTACAATGTTTGTGAATAGAAAACTTGTGTACAATTCCATGACGGCATGTTACCTTACGTACCATATTTGATTTGAAAAAATCAAGGAAATTTCAGAATAATTACTCTGTCTGAAAGGAGTGGATTGAAAACAATTTGACACACATTTTTGTAACATTTTTGTGTGTTAAACAAAAATGTTAAATCCTATTGTACCAACTGTGAGCAACAGTTTCAGAAATTTCCATGAGTTTAGAATGAAAGTTATGGTAAGGCAAACTACCATTAATTAGGAATACACACACAGTGAATTTTAAAGGTCCATGGCCCAATCGGTAATAGCCTCGTCCCCAGGGACCCCAGATTTTACCGGAAGTGGTCAAAATTTTGGTATCAGAAGAAAGCTACTACAGGGTGAGTCAAAAAAACTTGACCCTGATTGTGACCGCCATTTTGTATTTGTAAGTAATATATATCTGACATATTTGGTATCATCTGAAAGTTGGGTTCATTATCTTTAATTTACTGCAAAGATCATTCACATCGGTTAGGTATAGACCGAGTTACAGTCGTTTGAATCAAGTAGTCGGTTTTCTGCTCTGTCCACGGATTCACATTGAAATGAACGGCGTTCAGCGAAGGAAATCCGTGTCCAGAAGAAAATCAGGCTATTTATTCACTGCAGATTCTTGATTCGAAAGACTGTAGCTCGGCCTATACTTAACCGATTGGAATGATCTTTGCAGCAAATTAAAGATAATGAAATAAGCTTTCCGCAGATACCACATATGTTAGGTATATAGTATTTAAAAATTCAAAATGGCGGACACAATCAGGGTCAAGTTTTTTTTGACTCACCCTGTATTTTTCTCATTTACCCTGTGAAACCTTAAGGCTAAATGATGTTTGGTTTGGATGTTATGAGCAAAAATATGCCCCATTTTGGTCGACCAATATTAATTTTACACAGTACTCTATGGGGCTTATAAAATCATATTTTAGCTCTCACATAAAAATGGATTGAAATACAGGTGCCGGAAACTTTACAGATTGGGTTTTGGGGTGAAGGCCCTTCTATCAAGATGAAAACTTTATATACTTAAATCAGGCCATCCTCCTTTAACATTTATTTCCAGAAATGTGTAACGGTTGTAACGTGTGTCAATGTAACAAACGTTACATGTTCTGTAATCTCTCAAGCCCCAATATTCATCTTGAAGTTTCAGTATTAGGAGTAATCTCCAGGAGTTGCAACATTCCAACATACCAAAGTAAACAAATTCACCCTAAAATACACACTTTGAGAAAAATGGCCAATTTAGCATTGTGTATCAATTGTTACAACTGTTAACTTTTGGGGCAATGTGTGTCAAGTTTTACGACTTAATTTTCCATAGGGCCTCTGCAGAGATATTTTTGTAAAATTTTAGGTACAGAGATGAAATTTTCAGACAAGAACCATAATATCAAAGGAGTAAAATTTATCCTAATAAACCAACCAATAAAAGTATTGAAGGTAGACGAGGGAGGGAGGAAGGGAGGGAGGGAGAGGAAGCAAATGTATGTATTGTATGCAAGTATGTAGTATGTGTGTATGTGGGGGGTTGGTAGGTGAGCAGGGTGGGTGTTACGCCCAACGAATGTGTGTCCTCAGCTTTGCTAAGTACAAACCATAAGGTTGTGTTTCTATTGGGACGCGATTACCGGAAAGGAGACGGATAAGGGATTAAATGTGCTCAATAATAGAAACTGACCTCCCTCACTATTTAGGAAAACCGCAAACTTTGTCCCTTCTCGAGGAAGGAAAATAGCGGTGTCACTTACCGGTAAACGCCAATAGAAAACACACTCCGTGCCGCGACAGTGCGCATGCAAGCGAGGGAACGGAAATTGATAATACAGCTGATTACGGATCGACATAGGCCCTACGGTGTGGACGTGTAGGATGAGAGATTGGGATATGATTCGGCCTGGATTCGGCGGTGCCTCCATGATCTTACGTACATCGCTTCTCGCCGCCTTGTGTACAACTACATGTTAACCTATACGAACCCTCTCTGACTTCATGAACATTTAACCTATCTAGCCTATCATTTGCCTATGAATTTTGACTGTGAAAATGTCCAAAATTGGACATCAATCCTTACTGTATCGAAAATCCCGCCATATTTTTGTTGAAAAAGTCAACCCCCAATGCTTTGCGTTGACCTCAGTTTACGACTTTTGCCGGCAAAGTTTTATGTGAGTTGATCGAGAGCAGCAGGTAGTATTTAACGGTAAATCAGTGCCCAATAGAAAACTGACCGTTTCCACCTTTTCCTTGCTCTTTCCCGGGATAAATGCAGGACTTCAATATCGAAACACCGCTTATAGAACCAACACCAAGGACGAGACATAGGATTGCATTGCAGCATGTTTTGTTGATCAATTTACTTGTTTACTTTTCAGTTGACAAGTAGCACTCCTCAAATACAATGACTGTAATAACTGGTACACCCAAGTTAATTGGTTTTTTTTATATAACAAGACTTGGCGCACTGAAGCATTGAGAGATGGTTACTCATCTACCCATTTCACCCCTTATGAATAGCTTTATCAACAACCCTCAAAATGGCATGATTGGCAGTGCTGCTTTGTATGTGATGTATTTCAATGCACAAAACCCCTTTTTCCTTGATTTTATGACATGAGCAAATGTAATTCAGTATTAATGTGAGATTTGCACAGTAGTCACAACTAAAAGTGATTTAGGCCTGGATTTGGGTTAAGTTTCACTGCTTTTGACCTATTTTGAAGCAATTAACAGCATGTAAACAAACCAACTTATGATCCATGTGGATATGTGTTTTGTGGCTTTTCAATACCTTGTCGTCCATGGGTGACAGTAGGACCCATGGCTTGATCCATGTAGGTGAGTGTGTGGGATGTGGTGTTGTGTGTGGTAGGGTGTGGTGGGGTGGGTCTGTGG
Organism: Ophioderma brevispina; assembly: GCA_023653785.1. Taxonomy (NCBI): domain Eukaryota; kingdom Metazoa; phylum Echinodermata; class Ophiuroidea; order Amphilepidida; family Ophiodermatidae; genus Ophioderma; species Ophioderma brevispina. Next base: position 21,643 of record JAMKCH010006451.1, on the reverse strand, counting down.
GTTTGTGTGTCAGTGCGTGTCAATGTGCTTTCCAAAGCAGAAACTCTATTGTTGGCTGTATAGACCTGTTACTGTCAATTCTAATTAGCCTTGGTGGCATGGTAAACAGTTTAGTTACGCCTGAGTAAATTCAAAACATCCTAGCAATTGATGCACAATATTTGAACATCTCACATTTCACAAATGACTCATTAAAATATCACAATCAAGCCCATGGCTAAGGATACACACATATCTCACGACATATGTTACACCAGGTTTTAATACAATGTGGTTGCATAAAACTAACTAGGAGGGAATGACTCTTTTCTTTTAAAATGCTACAAACATGGTGAATCATATGCCCACACACAACAAGACTACCAGTACGTGTAACTGCATTAAAAATACAATTAGGTAAAGCAACAAAAATTGAAGCATTTTTCAGTAAATTTTAGCCCCGTCTCCCAAATTTAAACCATTGTTGAGGCGTTGGGGTTTCGTACAACTTGACCAATTGGTTGGCTCAATTTAAATTGTGTGTTCGACCGCCTTGGGACCCCCTGATTTTATCGGGAGTAGGTGTAGATTTTGATATCAGATGAAAGGCCGTATTTTCTCATTTTCGTCCTGAAATTTGAGCCCTCCAAATCCAATTTCATTCCCAAGATATAAACAAAAAGACACGTTTTAATGGTTAAACCATCAATATAAGCACACTATTGAATAGGATTTGCAATATGCATTTTTGATTCTACCATCAAAACGCAAATTTTTTACCATGGTACTTGATGGGGCGTATGTGCAAGTGCCAGGCTCTCAAATAGAGAACACAATACACATAAATCAGAACAGCACCTTTAAATAATATTGCAAAAATAAAATTCAAAGGAAATATATGCACTATACTGCAACATTGCTCTTTAAACCATATATTTAACATTTCAATGTGCATTTCGTTTTAAATTACCTTATTGATTTTCTTATTCACTCACACCAGCTGATGTTAATTTGTAATCTGTAATGTAAAGTTAAAGGCTAATGCACACCTGTGTGGAAAACGAGCTTTGAAAGATGACAACACATTTACACACAATACTATTAACCTGCAGCTGCACTTGTTGGCAGTACAATTATTTCATCAATTCCAATAGGTTTGAAAGCATGATTACAGTGTTCCTGGTCATAGATGTTGAATGAATGTTTACAGTATGTATTATTACAGGACTGTTTCCTTCCTCCTATCAACTGAAATTTGATAGCCCAACCAACACACACAACAATGCATTTTGATTTGGAAACAGTACCCACTCGCATGGCATGGGGTCATGTGATCAATCATAGGCAGTCTTGTATTTCCAAACAAACAAATATACTTGAGTATACCAAAGTAGAGGGGAAACAACAGACCCAATGAATATGATGGACAATGACATTGAACGTCCAGTGCCCCTCATCAAAATGTAAACAAATCGCAATCGCAACCCCACACCACTATTTTTTCATCAAAGTCCATTTTTTGCACTGGTTGTATTGGGAAAATGTTGTAGTAAAGACCCCCCTGTAAGTGGCTAAACGTACACAGGCCGTATTTGTTCAAGAATTGTGATTTTCATGCTTTGTTTACTATAAAAGTCAGGATCCGACTCTTTTTAGGTCCAGAAACAGTAGTAAATGGCAACTTCAAGACCGCTTTTTCCACTAAGAACGGTAATATAAAGTGTTGACATAACTTAACACTCAACAATTTATAGACAAAATGGGCATTTTGAATTTGGAAAAAAATACTGATCATGGCTTTAAGGCACTACTTGCAGCACTTAGGAATCATATTTCAAGGGTTTCTGTCAGGCTGTCAAAATATTTAATCCCTAATTTGTACTGAGATGTGTTACAAATGCGTGCTAGCTCCGGGTTTATACCCAGTTGCAAGATCCCCCTGAAGGGGTCCTGTTTGATATACATGTATACTATGGTCATAATTCCTGTCTCTGCGTCAAGGACTATGCAGCATCCCAGCCAGATAGAACCAGACAAGAGTAAAATGGAAATACATAGATGCACGCTACACGCAGCAATGTAGACACCTATCAAAAAAGGAATTGTGATGGCAACTTTACAAATAGAGATGTACAGTGCAGGGGTATATGTGCAAGCCACCCACCACTACCCATATATCAAGTTCGTCAAAAATGGGACATTGGGATGTGGTAGAAGTTCACCTCTTGTATTATATGAGCCAATCAGAGGCATCTCTGCAAATGAGATCATTACTATGGCACAGATAATGAACAGTGCACAGATAATGGGACACAGTGCACCAGATATACTTACATGCACCAATAACACATTTTTAAAAGTCGTCAAATTGGACATTGGGATCTGGAAGAAGTTCACCCTTTATACTCACCTAACCAAGTTAGAGACTGGGGTCAAAGTCACATTAGATGTCATCGAGATCAATGTGTGCAAACCCATATGAGCCTTGGGTCAGTGGTCCTGTGACCAAATTAAGAAGTTAATGTGACAAAGCATGCAAGGAATAACAGCCACAAACCAGTCAACTTCACCAAAATGGAGCACACATGTAGTAGGTATAAACGAGAATCCCATGAATTATAAAAGTTGGGGAAGAAGGTTTGAGATGTTTTTATATTAGTTGTAAGGGTGCTAATCAGAATTTTGGGTCAACTTGGGAAATTGTGGGGAACCTTGTAAAAAAGGGGGTAAAAAATTAGACTAGGGGTAAATAATTTGAAATCAATCAAACTGTGTTAAATGTACACAATGTATTTGTCTAATTAGAAGGACTTAAAACGTATTCGTTTGTCTAGGTGATGACCTGTAGTTACACAGGTACGTCCTATTAAGTTCAAGGTATCCTGGGGTAACCGTTACCCAGTGCTCGATTGTGAAACCGGTGTCAAATTGTTGTCTTGCCTTATTTTACAATGTTTGGATTTGGTTTCGTAATTAGTGGGCAAAAATGTAACAAGGGACTACATGGTCTATAGGGGTCACCACTGGACTAAAATTATATACAGAGCGTCACCCAGAGAATAAGGTTTATCGCTATTCGAACCGCAATGCGTCATGGGGCCGATAAAGGGGCAAGAGCGCCGAACGCGGCCGCTGTCACTTCCGCAGTCCGTTTGTTTACATAGACGGAACTACGTGCGAGTGCTTAAAAAATCTTACTCTTTCAACTACTTTTAGGACCCTTTTATCACCCTAGTCAGCTAGGTGGCGATCATTTCGCTGTGGAAAGTTTACATTAATTGATTGCCATCATCGGTATCGCCCATTTTCTTTCGAGAAATGAGACTTTACATTACAATAATCACGACCAATATTGCAAAGTTACCAACCAAAATAGCTACTCGGAAACAAGGTTATAAGAGAGAAAGGATAGCAAACAGAAAGGACTCAGTTTTCCTGGGTTATGGGGCTTAAACTCAAAATAAGTTTTTTCTATAAAAAGTTCTAATCATGCTACTCGTAAGAATCTCCCGGCAACAAGTAAAATTAGCTTATACATCGAGAGCAAATTTCCCTAATATTAGGGCTCGTGAGTGAATATCCAATTGACAAGTTTGATAAATTTTAAATACAATCTTTCGAGTGATCAAATTTGTAGAATTTTGGAGGATTTGGATGGCCGCCGCGTATGTCTATGTGTAAAACACAGCGGCGATCATAGATAGACACTCCGGGTTTGTGTGTTTGCCCCTTTTTCGATTCCATCTGCTTTGCGGGGGAGCCGCCCTCTGTGGATATATCCCGATATTAGCGAAGTGGTATCTGAAACATTTCTGTGCTCAGTATGAAAAGGGCAATAAATTTGAACACTGGTTTCAACAAAAATCTGAGCATTGGATTTTTTTGCCCCAGAAGACCTTGAACCTTACTAAGTAGAGGCCTGCAGCAGTGCTGCAACTAAAGACGGGAAAACCTATACAAACTATACCTTTTGAATCCGTATATGGATGAAACCATTGGGGACATTATAAACACAATTTGAGTGATTTTCAAATTTACCTGTACTAATTTTACCCCCTATTTACCAAGTTCCCCACATTTCCAGAGGTTGGACCCAAAATGCTGATTCGGTCCTCAAACTATAGGAAAAAATCTTCAAACCTTTTCCACTATTTCTAGAAGGATTCTCATTTATTACCCTACTAAACATGTATACACACAAACCACACCCACAGAAGGAGTATTTTAAATAAGTCCATCCATACCCACGAGGACAACATTGGGGGGTTCTGTGTATGTGGGGTGACAAAACCCCCGAAGACGTTGTAGGGCAGTTTGTGATCTCTGAGTAAACACATTGGTTTACACAGCACCAGTTAATTCAAATCTAGACCCGTATGTTACATAAGTTTTTACTTCCCAAAACAAAAAGGCAAGTTTTCAGTGGTCCCTATAAAACCCAAAAGCATTTCATTAATTTTTTTTTTAAAGGATTTACCCCGAAATGCCTAAATCATGTGAAAAAGGTAAATAAGTCGATCAATTACAACCATTTTACTGCCACATAGAATTATTATATAGACCTAGTATAGTAAAGCAAAGTTATAAACAAAAATAAAACCTCGATAATTCACTTTTTAAAAATTAAATTTTAAGATTTTTTTTTTATCTCAGGCATTTTTGTCTCCAAAACCACAAACTTCAAAATTATTATGAAACACTACCAGTAGGATCTATCTTTTAAACCCCCGTATCCTTCCTTCCATCAAGCAACAAGGAGAGTGTCTCCTGATTTCACTTGGAGATTCCCCAAGCGATTTTAGCCCATTTTCTGAATTGAAAAAGCCCCAGTATATATGCCTGAGTTTCTCTATGCCGGTCGTCTTCTCCTACACAAAGCCTTTATAGGAATTTAATTTCATTTCCACGTGCTTAATCTACACATTGAAATAGGCTGAATGCCTAATGGTGACAGACACGGGAAGTTTACAGGGATCGAATCCATGTGGTTCCTACTGTCACCATGGAACAGGATATGGAAAAGCACAACACATGGCTCTTGGGTGTTTAAATGCTGTAATGGCTCAAAAAAAAATATCAGTGAAACTTAACCTAAATCACTTTTATTTGCTGATACAAGTTCAAATTTTCACTAATAGATGGCGCAATTTCGTGTCATCACATTTCATAAAAATCAAAAGAGGTTTTGGTCATTAAAGGATATCATGATCCATACATCAACAAGCAGCACTGCCAATCATGCCATTTTGAGGGTTGTTGATAAGTTATTCATAAAGTGTGAAATGGCGGGAGAGTCCACCCAAACTGTAGGTTGTGTTATTACAGTACTGACCCGAGTATAGTCCATGCTCGATTATAGCCACCCCTAAGTTTTAGGGAAATTTCAGAAAATTCTAAAGATCCGTTTATCCCATGCCAAAAAACTGGCCTACACTGACTGCAAAATTCGGAAAACCTATCTTCTTCAAAAAACAAACCTTTTAGCCTTGAATTCCAAGATATGCATTTTTCCAATACACTGAATACGAAATTCCATATTTAATCTTATATCCATTCTTCAAGAATGTTTCTTAATGATGTCTGGACATTAAAGTTGTGAAAAACATACATTTACGAGTATAGAACACATGCAGAAGACCATGTTTCTGGTTTAACACTCTCAAGGCTTTCTACTTCAATCAGGACGTTGATTCTACAATATTTTTTCACTCTTTTTCATATTTCAGTATAAAAGTCATAAACATGTCCATAAAATTTAGTTCAGTTTCATAAAATTCATTCATAAATAGTTTTTTGGTGGATTTTTTTCTGAAACCGAAAAGATAATTGGAACAAGGGCCGTGTGTAGGGTCAGAGGGGCATTTGGCAAGCAAACCAAAATAGGCCGCCGCCAAACACTGATGGCAAATTTGGTTCGTTTTCGCGACTATTTTGTTATTTTTGCGGTTTTGCTTAAAAAAATCACTAACGTTACATTATAGTAATGGTTAGTTATATGACAAAAGTTGAAATCTACCTCAGAATGAGGGTGGAAACTACTTACGATCGAAAAACAGCATTTTCAACTTTCCTGAGTCTTCAAAATTCGGAAGTCCTGAAGAGTGGATGTACAGTGTATGTGGCGAGTAGGCAAGACATTTTCAACTCCCGCTTCGGGCAAGATTCGGGGGCATTATCCCACCCCCAAATTTCAAGGTATTTTCAGCTAAAAAAGGGTGTGGGAATACTCGGGGTCAGTACGGTATCTTTTAAAATTAAAAAAGGTTGTAATTAGAAAAAAATGTTAGCATCATGAATCTGGCTATATTGTATTCTGCGACACCAGCAATGGATTTCTTTGATGTAGTTATTATCTAAAGGGTGGGGGTATGAGGGGCTTCGCGAAACCCTTAATTTATTATTTATTTCATTCATATGTATCTTTATTCTTTCAATTTGATTGATGATGATTGATGGAATGATGAATTGATTGATCGATTGATTCATTCATAAACAGTATAAAAAACTTGTCTTAGTTCTTAATATGTCCCCACTATGTCCGCGGGAAATAAAGACTGGATTGCCGGGGAAATTTTGTTTTTTGCAGGCCTGCAAGTGTACACTCGCCCTAGTGCGTGCCTAACCTAGTGGCTATCAGTCGAGTCATTTACTGTGTTATGCTGAGTGTACCTTTTCACGTGTTCGAAATATTATCACTGTAAATGCCACTGCATTTACAGTTATGTAAGTCCAAATCTACCAGAAATGGGCGGAAAGTTTTTCGTTTTTTTAAGTTAAACACCAAAACATGACCGGTTAATCCTTGCTTAAGCATCATCAGTGAAAAAAAGGTTACTCCGATCTGGAAAGGTTAACTCTTTGCAATCGATGGGCAAGAACTACTTAAAGTAATTCTTTGAAATTTTCATGAATGCAGGTATCTCCGTCCAAATTTACAATAGGGTAAGTCTCTACAGTCAACCCTGGCGAAAGTTGAGGATAGAGTTTGGGGCCACATCCAAAACCGGTCAACAAGTACCTTAAAATTAAAACTTGCTAAGAGAATAATTCCACATGGTTCAAGAGTATACACTTTGAGGCAAATCAATAACCACCACATTTTTTTTTCACAGGTGCATTCTTCAAATTCCAAAATGGCGGCAAAAAAAGATCAAATGGCATTCTGTGTGCGACGGACGGAATTGTTACAAATAGGTACAATTATTTATGATGAAGGGATGATTGAATTTAATTTTGTATGTTAGTGGTTTTAGTGGTTGCATGACTAGTCATCCATAAACTTTTAACAAAATTCTAAAATGCGTTTCTAAATTAAGAAAAAAACTTCATAAACAGTGTGTGTCAATCAGGTCCGTCGCGTTTTTCGGAAAGAATCACTATTTCAAAAAGTATAATTATCACTACACAGTTATTACTAAAAAAACTATCAGTTTTTAGGGGGTGTAAACCTTTCCATGCAAAAATTGGAAAAAATTTAATTACATTACACAAATATATAAACATGGTGGACATTTTTGCGACGGACGAAAAAAAATTCAGTGACGGACGGATTTTCAAGGTCAAATGTGTCACAAAAAAGATCCAAAATTTTTAGCAGAACATTTTTATTTTTTATTATAAGAGGATGTGTAATAAAAGGTGTTATGATTGGAAAAAGAGAAATTGTGCAACATAAACAAACTTTGAAAAAAATTCGTTCCGTCGCACTTCGTTTAGTGCAAAATAGTGCAAAAAAGGATGTTTAAAAAGTAGTACAAAGGTTTATGTGCTTGTTAATTTTATTTTAATTAATCTTTACATGCATAAATCAACTTGTAACAATCAATTGATGATTAACAACATCAGAATTTCAGCACGACAGCATGAAAAAAATTGTTCCTCTGTCGGCATTCCGTCGTGCACTGCTGATCTAATTCGCTTTTTGATGAGATTTAAGTTCGCAGAATAATTCTTCTCAAAAAATATTTCTCTCACTTTTACAGGTAAGAGATCTAACTCAACTTGTATACTGATAATGGAATTCAACTCCCCTTTATTTTTGAACAAGAATGACACAAGTGCCTTCAGACGTTTTGAAAAACCCCCACTTTTTGTCAATTCAGTCCGTCGCAATCATAAATTGTGTTGCCCTTATGCAAATACTGCACTTGACCACTTGATATGTTTTTCATATTAAAAGTATACAAAGTTAATTATTAAATTCATGAAATTATTATGCCTAGGTTCACGTAGGGGAATAGATACAAACAAAAATAACGGTCGAATTCAGTCGTCGCAAAAACGGAGGTTTTGGATTTGGCCCTTTCGCGATCAACTTTTTATGCGTATTAGACTGCGCTAGGTTAGGCCAAAACCAGTGCTAGGGAGTGGGAGGCTAGTTTTTCCTACAGCAACTGTAATGAGACTACGAATAGCAGTGAACTTTTCCTATATAGTATACCACTAAGGACTTAGTGTATGAACGAAGCAATTTACAGTGAATTTTGGACGAGAATACAAAATTCACGATTTAAAGTCACGGCTTTACAAAGGAGATTTATAAGTATGCAGTCATGTGCATAGTATAAAATGGGTAAAATGGCGGTTAGGAAATGTGAGAAACAGCACCGCAAGACCAATAGGGGGCAGCTGCCATTGAAATTATTTACACTACAGGGCATTTACTAGGAACTATAGGCTAGCCCTCCCAATTAGGCATACAACTATTAAAGAGACCCTGGCACATTGGAAAAATAGTTCGCGCCCCTCAGATTTTTCCAAAATCGATATTTGTCAGGTTGTAGGATTTTGTATACAAAATGCCCCTCACCCGAAATGATAAGACCAAATCAGCTCCTTATGGGTTAAACAGAAAGATTTTATAATTTAGCTTCGCCGTCGACGCTAAATACAGCAGACGACGAAAAGGCGTTTAACACCAGACATTGCATGGTTACCACGCTATGCACACTGTTTGATCGGTCTATAACTTTGTGGTTTTAATATCAGTGAGTAGGAGTCAAAAATATTCATTGTACAGGGTTCGCCAGTTCAGTTTCTTCCACAGGTGGAAAAACCGCGTTTTTTTCGCGTTTTTTTGCCACTTGGAAGAAAAGAAAAGAAAAGAATAGGTTTTCTTCAGTTTCTTCCACTGAAAGCGGAAGAAAGAGAAAGAAACTAAAAAAGTCATTTAAAAATTTTCTATTTTAAAGCCAATGACTGACACTTTTGGTTTTATCTATACAAAGTGATGAAATACAGTGAAATAACTAAAAAACCATCAGGGAACCCCTACATACCCCATGCCATTGCATAGATTAAACTCACATTGATTATAGACATAAATATAACAAATTAGGAAGAAGAAACTGATTAGACACTTTTTACACCAGCAAGGCCAAGCAGAGAGGGGGGGGCTTCCTTGTAAAGACTTGAAACATCTTCAATTCTTTTAAAAAAGTCTCCTAACCCATATTCTCCCCACTAGAAGCAATACAAAGTGAGATATAGATAGATACACACCATTTAAACAAAAGACAAGAATGGTTGCTACTTTTTCTGATTTTGTATTTAAAATGAACAAAATTACCCTACGGATTTTAAAAGCGTTTTTCATGTTGAATCTACAATTACAACTGTGATAGTATAAATTGAAAAATTTGCGAAAAAATTACTTATACTCAAGGTATCTTAACATGCTAGATAACTTGATCAATTAATTTTGAAAAAAAAAAATTGGCTGTTCAAAGGATAAAAGTTAGCATTGATGATTGAGTGGCAAAAGAAGATGAATACAGTGTAATGAGTTTGTGTTCATAATTTCCTTATTTCTTCCAGTTCTTCCAATTTCTTCAAGTTCTTCCAGTTTCTTCCGGAAGAACTGGAAGAAACACCTTTTCCAGTTTCTCCCATTCTCCGGAAGAAATAGGGTTTCTTCCGGAAGAAGTTGTCCGAACCCTTCAGAAATGATACACATTGTTGATTAAAGTTGCGGAAAAACTTAAAAGTGGACAACAAATTACCTGGATGTCTGTATCCTCATACAATGTCCCTATGTTTGGGGTCTGTATTTTTATGTGGAAAAATATATTCTGTTATTCCAATGAAGAAATTTCATATTGTGTTGAAATGTGACCAGTGCAGTGACGCTTTAAAGGTACACGAGAATCAGTGCGTGGAAGGGGGTGCACGCTCTCTCGCGCGCGAGCTGTGATGAAACAATGACAACGCAATGTTTGATAAAAGGAAAAAAACAATGTGTAGAGTGTTGAACTTAAATAATATAGCCAATGTCGACGGTTTTTGTAAACAGTAATTAGTTCATGCATGTAAGATTTATTTTGAACTAATCATAAAATAAAGGTGGTCATGGAGAGTAGTTAAGGCTTAAGATGCACGGGGTGGGTCGCGGAAAGCTTGAGACATTTCCTATGGTCTAAAGGATCCTGGACGATTCGCATTTAGAGAACGTTTATTTTCTTGGCACTTATTTACGCATTGGCAAGCGCAGCGATAAAGCGACTTTTCCCTGAAAAATGCAGGGAATCCGCGCAAATGCACCCAAACTTTATGATCCCAAAGTTATTTTAAGAAAATTTATAAACCTAGAATTGACTGACATTTAAATAAAAGTATGAGTTTTAATTGCTACAAAATTGTCCTTTTCATGGGTAAGTGAGATAGAACAAATTTGTATTATAGCGGGGGACATAAAGGCCATACAAAGGAGTGTCTTTCTCATCTCAAACCAAAGGCCTGTCTAAAAATTCATGTGTATGGTTTCTTTACCGCGCAAGCGTGGAAAAATTTGGAAATTGAGAGATTGAAAGCACCAGATTTGCAGATTTGAAGGAAAGTACAGACTTCCGGAACACTTTAATTTTTTGTAGCTGAAATGAATATGGAACCTAAATGCGTAAGTCCTCATTTAGAAAAATATTTATAACCCTGTTTCTTGATTTTGGGTGATTTTTGAGACCCTGTCACATTACGTACGTAACGTGCCCTGAGCCTGAAAAAAACTACCTTTTTACTGTGATTGCCTTGACACGGATGATACCCCTTGTCTATGAAGACTGATCCCCCCGGGATACGCATATACAATCACCTTTAGTTTCACTTTAAGTTCTGTAACCAAACAAAAGGTTAGGGAGCAGTCGATTTGGCGTCTAATCTTATATGAAATCACTTACATATCACAGAAAATAGCTGGACTTGAAATCTATGTTGGCCACTAGGGCTAGAATTTCGGCGAGGAATCACGAGAATCGATTCTCGCCAAGATTCCGTAAACTGATTTGCGTGAATTAAAGTTGATTCTCGTAAACTTTAGAAATAAACACAGGAGCGAATCAGATTGATTTCTCGCAAATTTGTTGTTGGGAATCAAGACTGATTCTCGCATACAGTAAAGAAATTCTACCACAGGTGAATGAACCGTTTATAGAGTTGAATATACATTAAAGGTGTATTTCATGATTCCAGCACTTTGTTTTATTCATTGTGCAATAGATATCATGAGAAAAGCTTATCACCATTTTTAAGCTGATCTCGACTTGGCGGTTTTGTTTGCTATGGAGCAAATGCTCGTTTCCAACGGTCCATAGGCCACTGTGCAAATTTCTGTCCGTTTGCGGACAAAATACAAAATCGCGGAATTTCTTACAGACACGACCGGAAATTGCACGTTTAAGATTTGGAACACATGGATAACTTATGTTAACGGGTTGGGAGTTCAGGTGATAAGAAAATTCTCAAATTTTTGGAGGTAAGTAGGGGGGGACGAGGCTGTGGATCATAAAATGCCCCTTTAACAATAACAACATGACAAAGGACAAACTTGTTTAAAAAACCCGAGTTAAGTGAGTGTAAGTAATTTTTGTGAAAAAGTCAAAGTTCACCACATTGAAATGTACAGTAGCCTTGTTGGTTATCTCCAACCAAAATACCCAACAATGCACCTTGAATCTTAAATTGCGAAAGGGCTTATCTCCTTCTTGAGAGATTGTCTAAAAACCTTGGTATGCTCCATTTGTTTTCTTGTATTTGCTATCGATTTCTCCCGTCGGGACACTTACGGTGCCATGCTGCCGACCAACTGGGCAATGCAAAGATCACCCATTAGTGGCCAAGTGGTTGTAACGAAGATGGTCACATTTTTTTCAGTTGGGACCCAATTGTTGCACACATGGCAATTGGAAAAATGCATCATTTGGCACCCGTTTTGAACTGTGTCAACAAATATAGTTCATCAAAAGCATATAAAAACAATACAGTTCTGAAAAGCTTGTTTACAAGGATTTGATGGCAACAATTTTCTTCGGATATTCAGGGTGATCGAAGATTATACCGGGTGAAACAAAGAATTTCACCATGAAAATACTTCAACATTTTTAAAATGAGGTCGCATTTTTTCCCCGTATGTAGAAATTGAACTTTTACTAATTTTGGAAAAGCCACATGGTTTGCCTCTTTCAAAATTGGATAATATGTGCGTTTTTTAATTACAGTATTACAAATGGTGTGTACAAAAAAGAGGTTTTGACATTAATATATCATGATCCATGCACATCACCAAGCAGCACTGCCAAGTTAGACCCATTGTTGAGTGTTGTTGTAAGACTATTGCAGAAGGTGTGGAATGGACATCATTGTGATCCACCCCCAAAACTGTCTTGGTTTTATTAACCCGGGTTAACGGACCCTAGTATAGTCCCATGCTTTCCTCGATTATAATCCCCCCCCCTAGTTTAGGAAATTTCAGAAATTCTAAAGATCCGTTTATTATCCCATGCCAAAAAATTGGCCTACAACGACTTGCCAATTCGGAAAACCTATCTTCTTCAAAAAACAAACCTTTTTTAGCCTTTAATTTCTCAATGATGCATTGTTTTGTTCCAATACACTGAATACGAAATTCCATATTTTAATCTTATATCCTCTCAAGAATGTTTCTAAAGATGTCTGGAACCATGAAAGTTTGTGAAAAACATACATTTACGAGTATAGAACACAGCAGAAGACCATGTTTCTGGTTCAAAACCTCTCAAGGCTTTTCTACTTCCTCAGTACCGTGTTCTACAATATTTTTGTTCACACTCTTTTTCCCAGATTTCAGTATAAAACTAATAACATGTCCATAAATTATTCAGTTTTCAATAAATGCATTCATAAAATCGTTTTTTTTGTGGATTTGTTTTTCTGAAACGAAAGAATAATTTGAACAAGGCCGCGTGTAGTGTCAGAGGGCATTTGGCATCAAACCAAATATGGCCGCCGCCAAAACAATGATGGCAAATTGGTTCATTTTTCGCGACATTTTTGTCCGTTTTTTGCCGGTTTTTTGCTAAAAAAAGCACTAAAGTTCATTATATTCTGGTTAGTTATATGACCAAAGATAAATCTACTCTTCGATGAGGGTGGAAACTACAAACTATCGAAAAACAGCATTTTTTCAACTTTCGGAGTCTTCAAAAAATTCGGAAGTCATGAAGTGGCTGTACAGTGTTGTGGCGAGTAGGCAAGACATTTTCAACTCCGGCTTCGGGCAGACTCTCGGGCATTATCCCACCCCCAAATTTCAAGGTATTTTCAGCTTAAAAAAGGTGGGACTGTACTCAGGTGCCCCCATTACGGTATCTGTTTACATTATAAGTAAGTAGAAAAAATGTTATACACTTCATGAATCGGCTATATTGTATTCCTTCTGACACACAATGTATTTCTTTGATGTAGTTATTATCTAAAGGGTGGGGTAGAGGGGCCTTCAGCAGAACCCTTTTATTTATTATTTATTCCATTCATATGTTATCTTAATTCTTTCATTTGATTGATTTACTGATTTATGGAATGAATGAATTGATTTATTCGATTGATTCATCATACACCGTATAAAAACCTGTCTTAGTTTTCTTATATGCCCCACTCTGCCCGCGGGCAATAAAGACTGGCTTGCCGGGAATTTTGTTTTTTGCAGGCCCTGCAGTGTACACACAGCCTAGTTCGCCTAACCTAGTGCTATCAGTCGAGTCATTTACTGGGTCATGCTGAGTGTACCTTTTCACTTGTTCGAAATATTCTCACTGTAATGCACTATGCATTCTACAGTTGAAAGTCCAAAGGTACCAGAAATATGGGCGGAAAGTAAACCACAACTGAACCGGTTAGTCCTTGCTTACGCATCCTCAAGTGAAAGTGTTAATCCGATCTGGAAGCGTAACTCTTTGCAATCGACTGGGCCAATAAACTAATAATTAAAGTCCATCTTTGAAAGTTTCTGCAATGCAGGTCCGTCCCAAATTTACAATAGGGTTGTTCTCTATCCGTCAATTGGCGCAGTTGATGGATAATTTCTTGGGCCCACATCCAAACCGTTCACCAGTACCTTAAATTAACTTCTAGAGGAATAATTCATCATGGTTCACGAGCATACATTTTGAGCAATAAATTCAAACATTTTTTTGTTCAATGTTGCCTTCTCAAATATTCCAAAATGTGCGGAAAAAGTCACAATGGCATGTTTCTGATTGCGACGGACGAATTGTTACAAATAGTTACAATTATTTATGATGAAGGGGATGTTTTGAGTTTTGTTTACTTTTGTAATGTTGTGGTTTTAGTGGTTGCATGACTAGTCATCCTTAAACTTTAACAAAATTCTAAAATGTGTTTCTAATTAAGAAAAACTTCAAAAGACAGTGTGTAATTCCGTCCGTTCGCGTTTTCGGAAGAATCAATTATTTTTCAAAAGTATAAGTATCACATTACATTTTATTTACTAACAACTATCAGTTTTTAGGGTGATAACCCTTCCATCAAAACTTGGAAAAAATTTAATTACTACAGAAGGTACTATAACATGGTGCCATTTTTGCGACTGACGGAAAAAATTCGACGGACGGAGTTTTCAAGTCAAATGTGTCACAAAAAGCTCAAAATTTTAGCCAGAACATTTTTATTTTTTATTATAATGATGTAATACAAGTGATTATGATGGAAAAATATAAATTGTGCAACATAACAAAAATTTGAAAAAAATTCCGTCCGTCGCACTTCTGTCTATTGCAAAATAGTGCAAAAAACGGATGTTTAAAAAGTAAGATAAACGTGTGCATTTTATTTTATTTTAATTACTCTTTACATGCAATAATCAACTTGTTTAACAAAAATATTGATGTATTAACAACATCAGAATTTCAGCACGACAGCATGAAAAATTGATTCCGTCGTCGCATTCCGTCCGCGCACTTTTATCTAATCGCTTTTGTGAGATGGTCAAGTTAGCAGAATAATTTTTTCTCAAACATTTCTCTCACTTTTTTTACAGGTAAAGAGAATAACTCAACTGTATAACTGGAAGTGGAATCAAGCTCCCCTTATTTTGACAATAATGGACACAATTGTTCAGAAGTTTTTGAAACCCACTTTTTGTCAATTCCGTTCATCGCAATCATACCTGTGTTGCCATAGCAACATACTTGAACTGACACGTTGATATTTTTTTCATATTAAAGTATACAAGTTACTTATTCAATTCACTTGCAATTATTTTAGGGCCTATGAAGGTTTCAGTAGGGAATAGATACAAACAAAATACGTCAAATTCCTTCCTCGCAGAAACGAGGTTTTTGTGATGTGCCCAGTTTCTCGATCAACTTTTTATGCGTATTAGACTGCGCTAGGTTAGGCCAAACTGGCCTGCCATCACGGAGTGGGAGCGCTAGGGTATGTGTGCCCCTACAGTGACGGTAATGAGAACTACGAATAGGCAGTGAATTTTCTAATATATACTACACTAAGGACTTTAGTGTCTGAACGAAGCAATTTTAAAAAATTATCCTTGGATTTTGACTAGAATACAAAATTCACGATAAAGTCATTGGCTTTACCCAAGAGATTTTATAAGTATGGCATTCATGTGCAAGTATATGTGTTTCCGGAAATGTGAGAAACAGCAAACCGCAAGAAATAGGGGGCAAAGCTGCCATTGAAATTATACCTACAGGCATTTACTCGAACTATAGCTAGCAACTCCCCATTAGGCAGACACTTATTCAAGAGACCTGCGACATTTGAAATATTGCGCGCCTCAGATTTTTCAAATCGATATTTTTTTGCATGGTTGTTCGGCTTTTTGTATACAAGCCCTCACCTCGCGAAATGATTGAGACCAATCAGCTTCCTTATGGTAAACGAACGATTTATAACATTTAGCGCGCCGGCGACGCTAATTCCAGCATACGACGAAATGGCGTTTTAACACCAAGAACCTGCATGTTTTCCCACGCTATGCCCTGTTTTGATCGTCAATACACCTTTGTGGTTTAATATCATTGTAGTAGGCGTCCAAAATAGCATGTAACATAACGGGTTCGCCATGTTTCTTCTTCCACCGGTGGAAAAAACCCACCCGCGTTTTTTTTCCGCGGTTTTTTTTCCACTGGGAAGAAATAGTTTCTTCAGTTTCTTTTCCACTGAACGCGAAGAAACTAAAAAGTCGATTTAAAAATTTCTTTTTAAAGCCAAGACTTACACTTTTG
Organism: Ophioderma brevispina; assembly: GCA_023653785.1. Classification (NCBI taxonomy): domain Eukaryota; kingdom Metazoa; phylum Echinodermata; class Ophiuroidea; order Amphilepidida; family Ophiodermatidae; genus Ophioderma; species Ophioderma brevispina. The sequence continues at coordinate 5,147 of JAMKCH010006451.1, read as the reverse complement.
GTTTTATATTATACAGTGATGAAATACAGTGAAATAATTTAAAAATACCATTCAGGGACCCCCTACCTACCCATGCCATGCCTATTAAACTCACAGATTTCTAACCTACTTAACAAATGTACTGGAAGAAACTGATTAGACACTTTCCTAACAGACTCCAGAAGGCCAAGCAGATACTCCTTGTAAAGAATTGACCCTCTTTCAATTTCTTTTAAAAGAATTTTGTAATATGAATAAAATGGTGTAGGTTTCAAGCAACAAAGTTAAATAATTATACACAACATTTAAACACAAAAGAACAATAATTGGGCTACTTTTATGATTGTATTTTAAAATTACAAATTAACCATACAGATTTAAAAGCTTTTTCAATTGTTTGCATCTACAAATTTCCAAACTTTTATAGTAAATTTGACAAAATGGCGACCAATTTACTTTATACTTGCAAGGTATACTAACAGGCTATAATAAACTTGTAAATTAATTTTGAAAAAAAAAAATTGTCTGTAACGTGACTAAAAGTAGCCTTGATGAGTGAAAGTCAAGTCAGATGAATCCATTGTAATTTAGTTTGTTGTTATGATACATTTTCCTTTCCTATTTTTCTCCATTTCTGCCAAGTTCTTCCAGTTTTTCCCTGTGTCTTCCAGTTTCTTCTTCCGAGAAATGGAAGAAACCCTTTTTCTCCAGTTTCTTTTCTTCCTTCCATTCGTCTTCTTCGGAAGAAATAGGTTTTCTTTCTCTCTTCTTCCGAGTTCCGAACCCTGTATGTAATATCACATTTGTTGATTAAATTTCGGAAAACTTAAAAGTGGACTACAAATTAACCCATGGATTTCCTTTATCCGCATATCAATGTCCCTATCTGTTTTGGGGTATGGTTATTTTTATGTGAAAATATATCTCTGTTCTCTTCCAATGAAGAAATTATATTTTGTGAAAATGTGGTCCAGTGCCGTGCGTGCCGCTTTAAAGTGTCACAGAGAATTCAGTGGCGTGGCAGTGGGTGCCGCTCTCCTCTCTCTCGCGCGAAGAAGCGTGAAACCCATGCCAAGCATGGGTTTGATAAAAGAAAAACAATTTTGTAGTAAGTGGTTAACTTTAAAAATGCATATAGTAGTCGGCCAATGAATCGACGGGTTGTAAACAGAATATAGTTCATGATGCATGTAAGATTTTATTTGAACTCATCCTAAAATTAAGGTGTTCATGGAGAGTTCGTAAGTCTTAAGCCTGGCACGGGGTTGGTCCGGAAAGCTTGAGACATTTCCTATTGGGCTAAGGTTCCGGGAGAATTCGCATTTAGAGAACGTTATTTCCGCATTATTTTCCCTTGGCCGCATTTGCAGGCAGCGATAAAGCTACATTTTCCTTTTCCTGAAAATTGCAGAATCCCGCGCAATATGCACCCAAATTTGTCCAAAAGAAGTTATTTTAATAAATTATAAACCTAGATTGACTGACATTTAAATCAATTAATATTTTTAAATTGGCGCCTTAAGCATTGTCCGTTTCATGGGTAAGTGAATAGAACATTTGGTAATAGCGACATAATCAGCAATCACAAAGGAAGTCGTCACTTTCCTCAATCTCACAATCTCAAACCAATATGCCTGTACTAAAACATGTGTAATTTTTTCTTTAAACCGCGCATAGCGGTGGAAAATTTTGGAAATTGAGAAATTTATGAAAGCACAGATTTGAAGGGCAGGTACAGACTTCCCCGGAACACCTTTTTAATTTTTTTATGCTGAAAATGATATGGTAAACCTAACTGCGTAAGTCCTCATTTAGCAATATTTTTATAACCCTTTTTCCTTGATTTTGGTGATTTTAGACCCCTTTCACAGTACGTAACGTACTTGCCTGAATCCTGACAAAACTACCCTTTTTACGGTGGATTCTTGGACCGGATGATACCACACCCCTCCTGGCTATGTGCATGATCCTCCCCCCGGATAAGCATATAACAATCACCTTTTGTTTTTCATTTTAAGTTCGTACAACCACACAAAAGGTAGGGAAATCGAATGAGCGTCATAATCTTAATATGAACATCCCTACAATACACAGAAAATATGGATGACTTGAAATCTCGTCGTTGCACTAGGGCTAGGAATTTCGGCGAGGAATCCGAGAATCTGTTCTCGCAAAGATTCTCGTAAACTGATTTGCGTGAATCAATGATTGATTCTCGTACTTATAGAAATAAACACATGAGCGTCAGATGATTCCTTCCCCCCCTCGCAAATTTTGTTGGGGAAGCAAGACTGCGTGCGTCTCGCACTCAGCGCCGAAATTCTCCCCCTGTTAATGCACCTTTATAGATTTGAATAATATGACATTAAAGGTGTATTTCATGATTCCAGCACCTTCTGTTTTATTCATTGTTCACTAGATATCCTTGAGAAAAGCTTATTCACAACTTTTTAGCTGATCTCGACTTTGCGGTTTTGTGCTATGAGCAAATGCTCGTTTCCCACGGTCCCATAGGCCACTGTGCTATAATTTCTGTCCGTTTGCGGACAGTAAATACAAAATCGCGAATTTCTTACAGACACGACCGAATTTGCACGTAAGATTTTGGAACACATGGATTACTAATGTTAACGGTTGAGTTCAGATGATAAGAAAATCTCAACTTTTTGGAGGTAAGTCGGGGGGACGAGGCTGTGGATCATGAAATGCCCCTTTAACAATAACAACATGACAAAGACAAACCTGTTTAAAAACCCCAGTTTAAGTAATTTTTGTGAAAACGTCAAAGTTCACCACATTGAAATTGTACAGTAGCCTTGTTTTGTTTATCTCCAACAAAATTACCCACAATGCACCTTGAATCTTAAATTGCGGAAGGGCTTATATCTCCTTTCTTGAGATATTGTCTAAAACCTTGGCATGCTCATTTGTTTTCTGGTCATTGCTATTGATCTCCCGTCGGGACACGTTACGGTGCCATGCGCGACCAACTGGCAATGCAAAGATCACCATTAGTAGCCAAGTGGTCGTAACGCAGATGGTCACATTTTTTAAGTTGGGACCCAATTGTTGCACACATGGCAATTTGGAAAAAAATGCATCATTTGGCACCTTTTTAACTGTGTCACAAATATAGTTCATCAAAAGCATATAAAACCATACATTTCTGAAAAGCTTGTGTTACAAGGATTTGAATGGCAACAATTTTCTTCTGATATTCAGGGTGATCGAAGAATTATACAGGGTGAAACAAAAGAATTTCACATGAAATACTCAACTTTTTAAAATGAGTCGCATTTTTTCCCAGTATGTAGAAATTGAAATTTTACTCATTGTTGAGAAAGCACATGGTTTGCTCTTTCCAAAATTGTATAATATGTGCTTGTTTTTTAATTACAGTATTACAATACAGGGTGTGCAAAAAGTAATACTTATTACACTTTGCAATTATTTGAAAATAAAAAACGTAGCTCAATCTACATCAAAACACATCATCTACTGTTTAGGATCTTTAATTTGATAAAGGATACTTTCTATTTGAAAAGATAAAATTCTTTCAGTTTAATATGTATACAGGGTGTTTCAGAAGTTAAACTGAAACATTGTTGGTGTTGTCAAAAAGAATTTACAGAATCAACCATACTGATTTGAATGCTTGCAATCATTTATGAACCCAGAGAAGATGATGAACCAGAGTCAATTCCCTGAATTCCATGTTTACTAATAAAAAAAACCTAAAAATTTAGGGTGTGTCAAATGTACAATATGGTATACAAAGTATTATATGTGTACAAGCTATCTTCTAGTGCATGTGCTATAAAATAAAATCCTGTTGTCATTGTCAAGCTAAATAACCAGCAATGGAGCAAGATATCTGTTGAGATTAATACTACATCATCTATATTCACCATGTGATGTCACAGATACATATAGGGTGGTATGATAATAAACTACACACTTCAAAGTGGCAACGAGATATCCTCTTCAAACATACTGTCTAAAGGAGGAGTTTTAGATTTAAATAAGTTGACTTCAATGACATGAAATTTTGTGTATCTTGGTTGTAAAATGCTGCTTCTCTATGTATTGAAATGCTGCACAGTCATCTACTAGTATATGGTCATCATTAGACAACAAATTCTATGTGTATGTAGCTACATGTGTCTAAATTAACCTAATTACTTTAACCTAATTACTGAATCCAGTTGATAACAAAGCTGCACAATTCAAAATCATTTAAAAGTTAATTGTTTACTAATTTAAAATAAAGGATACACAATTATCACAAAACTGATCAATTTTGGTGAAAATTTATTGTGAAATGCTACATGGCATGACAATTGTAATTTTTTAATTAACACACTAATTAGGCCCACATAAATAATTTAATTAGTATTTTATTTTTTTTTAAAATGCAAACTCATGTATTCAACATGATTCATCAGTTTCCTACATCAAATAAAGCTATTGAAGTGACATTAAACTTGAAACACCACACTTACAGATAGGAAATGCACATACCGCAACAACCACCCCCGCAACAACCACCCCTTCCACCCTTGACTAATTACGTTTAATTAACTGTACTAATTAAGTAGTGTGTATATTTGATATTATTTGTGTGGTATTTTTAGAGGGATAAATAGGCTTTAATATAAGCCTAAATTTTCATTCTTCCTATGCTTATAACATAATTTTATTAATAAAACAAGTAACAAATTGTACCAAAAATGTGCAAAATCCACCTTTTTTGGGTGCCCAACTTAAAAAATGTGACCAGATGCTTCATACATGCGCTATGCGGTCGGCCATTTTGCACCGCATAGCTACCAATTTCAAATGCCCCTACCTGCAACACAATGCGAACTTTTCTTGGTGCAATTTTTGGTCATGTTTTCTATTTTAACACTTCAAAGTTAACATTTTAAATGGTTGTATAATCCGTGTTTCCCCATGATGAACCTATTCTTAGCACCCCAAACGATCCAAGTTTTCAGTGCTCTCCAGGGTTCGATTTACCCAGGTGCACACATGCACCAGTGCATGTAATATTGACTCTGTGCATGTGAATTTTCCTCTGTGCATGTTATATTTCTGTATTTTCAGCCCTTATTTGGAAAAAAAGCTAACATGTGCATGTAGATTTTATTTTCTAAATCGACCCCTGG
>JAMKCH010006450.1:0-30199 GCA_023653785.1 Ophioderma brevispina | reverse complement strand
CCGCGATAGCCCGGGCTCGCTATAAACAACCGTGCAGAACGCTGATCCACAACATAGCCGTCGTCAATTGGATTCCAGTCCCGCCTGATACAGCTGCAGAACAACGATACTATTGCTCGTCTCGTACTTTGTTGACTGTGTGCGATGTGTTGTAAACATGTAGAGAAGGAGAGTTAGGCAACTCGAAATTTTAAATTGTCTTTGTCAGTTTGAGGGATTTTTGGAAATCGCGCGACTTCAAAATATCAGGGTTTTTTACTAAAAATCTAGTGGGGGTGCTCACCTGGTGAGCGCCAGATAAATCCTCCTTAAATTGCTTCTTCTTCACTGTGCCAAATTTCAGCACTGGCCGATATCTGGTTTAAAAGAAATGGTCCCCCCCAAAAAAACAAACGAATTTTAGCGGATATTTCCTATATGTTTCTACAGGCACCCAAATAACCCTTCCCTCCCAACTTTAGTTCATTAACTTTGGTGTCCCGCCCCCCCCCCGGAGTTTCGATATCGATGGTGATAGCGCCAACCATTTTCGATAAGCCCCTACCTAATTATTATGCATCAACTGTATTCCTGTCGTAAACCGGGGATGACGTAGCGTAATAACGCCACGTACGAACTGGCTAACTATAATACGAATTTCATGCAGATCAGAGTGCAGTACGCATGCCATTCTCTTGATCGAGTGTGAAGCGTCCCTGTAGAGATTGCGCACCTGAAGCCAGAGTACACAGTGACGCAATAAAAATTGTGTATGATTTTCAGACAAATTTTGAGATTGTGATGCCGCTAATATAAATCCAATATTCAACTTCCTGTTACTTAGAAAGACTCCAGATCAAACTGGTCACTGTCCACTCAAAAGCTACAATACCACACGCTTGACAATCATACTCAAGATCTCATACTGTTACTGTAATTGTCTTGCAAGATCTTGTTTGGTTCGTGCTTAATGTTCATGATTGTGTATGTCTTGTTCCAAGAGTTCAATGCACGCAGCGCTGGTACTATGGTGTTGATGCGAATTAGATTTTCCAGACAATGCAAGTACCCGCCAATAGATGAAATATTTGCTTTCGTTTAAATAAAGAAAGCAAAAGTTTTCATAAAATGGGAAGAATACTTTGCTTAGCTTCCATGGGGATTTTAGCGCATCAAAAAGTCGACATACCAAACGGAATATCTTGTTTTGTTCAGAATGCTACTTGTATGGCCGCATATTAGGAACAATAAATCGGATAATTACATTATATATATCCTTCAATCCGTGGCTTTGTATCATGTGCTTCCTTCCTGTGCTAATTTGCTTAGAGTTTATGAATGGGGTGACAATACATGGATTTTAATGAAAAATTTAAAGTATTTTCATATCTATTGACCCAGCATGCAAAGAAAAAACATGTAATCAGGAAAATAGACTTTTGGAAATGGCAACGAGTATCATAGAGGGACATTTATCTTTTAATGTGCATTGGAATAAAAAAACCCCTTCCGATATTCGCATTTTGTAAGGTCCAGGTGGGGTGGGGTGACTGAAAGTTAAAATAAATAATACACTTATACACACCGCTATTCACCATAGATACAGGCCCTTTATTTTGTTAAATCTTTTAAAATTGTGTCTTCATCGATTATCTTAAAAAAGTGGGCCATGTTAGGAGCGTCCGTATATTGGATACACGCGGCCCCAGATCAGATTACTCAGTTGAATAAATCCTGAAATTGACACCCACTCAAGCCTTTACCAAATGACTTGTGGACACTAGAAGAATCGTAAAATCGACATTATCCAAACCATAACAAGTTCACATAGATTGAAGAACAAAACATATTACTCATCATATCAGCTGTAGGAAAATGCAAAACGTCTAATATTGTATTTTTAATAATTTTTAAAATTTCGTCAAGTGACCGGAAGCAATTTTTGGGACATCTGTATTATTCCAGCGCAAGTATATTGTTTTTTTTTTCAATATTGAAACATTAAATAAAAGTTACTTCTGTAACGTAAACACGTTTCAAAAGGTAAACTTATTCATTTTTTACCTTTATTTCAGTGATTGTTAATCATACAACTGTAACCTAATTAGTCTTTAGACAATTTTCGAGTAAGAGCCTTAAAACACGAGTGCCAGGGCTTGCTTCCATCAGCATAGCAATTATCAAATGTATCAGTCCACAATGCATGGGCCTTTAACATAATATTCCGCCTTATTTCAAGTTTCTTTTCTTCAGGAGGTTGGATGTTTGTGAGGCGCTAGGTTGACATATCTATAAAGCTGATCACCTACCACCCCTCTGCAACCAATCGTCGTGGGTTCTGCCTAGTGTACGTATCAGCATAAATGCTAGTGCTGAGAAAACGGCATTGGAAAGTTTGAGTACTTATGAATGGCGTGTAATTAATTGAATAAAAGGAAATGGCTATTTAAGTGATGTATGTTAAAGACATTTAATGGTTACAACTGACGACAGTATTAAGAATACCAAGAAACAACTGTTTTCTGATTCAAAATGGCCACGGAAGTGGTTCGATTGTTTGTCAAACCCAATGTTTGGTTCGCTGTGCCTCTCAAGCAGTTAAATACGTATTCGACTGCATGGAAAACCCGTTGATTCTGAATGTTGGTATGGTGAGATTACTATAGCTAACGGGTTTTTATATTTTAATGATGATGCTGATGATGCCACGATGATAAGAAGAAAACGATGGCGTGATGATGGTGGCAATAACGAGGAAATAAGGAAACATCGGCGTGACAACGACAATGATGCTACTGGATGATGATGATGATGATGAGGAGGTAGGAGGATGAGGATGATGTGATGATGATGCGAGATGATTGATGATTGATGATGAGGATGATGCGCATGATGAGGAGGAGGAGGAGGATGCAGAGGATGAAAATGGATGAGGATGAGGCGGATGAGGAGGAGGATGATGAGGATGATGAGGAAGTGGATGAGGATGAGGATGATGATGATGATGATTGACGACGACGTTGTCTAATGAGAGAAGAGCCGGACGGTTGACGATGGTCTAACATTGTTAAAGTGGAGGATGAGGATGAGGATGATGATGCATGGGATATGAGGAGGAGGAAGGAGGATGATGGATGAGGATGATGGATGGATGGATGAGGATGCTGATGACGCGGACGGATGTCTTAATGATGACGAAGACGACGGCGAAGACGATGTCTATGGCATGTTAAAGTGGGAATTTCACTGTTGCATTATCGCTCGTTGTAAACTATAGCGCAGACTGACACGATGACCAACGAATTCAGAAAGTAACCTCTTACAAATTTGGCTCCGTAAAAATTAAGTGAAAAACATCAAAAAATTAAAATCTTTAATTAGTCGCCAACTTTCGCAATATGTTACAAGTCTAGTTGGTAACACGGTTTACTAAGGGGTGGGTGGTAAACACCAGAGAAATCATTATTATAAAGCAAAGATGATTCGATGGTGTATACGTTGATAGCATTGGACCACTGTTTTCTACTGCTTCCAACATAACCTAGTATGGCGTCACAATGAATCAAATTAACAAGTTGGCCAAAAGTGGTCATTTCCACGGCACACATCAGGAGTATTTGCTAAAAGGTAGGAATATTGAATTTTTGCATGCGGGTTTGGCCCAAATGATATGAAAATGACGAGTTTTTAATCAACATATATTTTAGAGCCATGAATAATAACTAAGGGTAATGCAGTCTCATTTATAGGCGAATAATGTCCTTGAGGTCGGTATGGCGACCATTATTTGTATTTTTTCCCTACCCGGGACATTAGAGGGCCATAGATGATACTAAAAACCTTTACTTCTATTCATTTAACTAAAAATTTGATTTATTTTGTATGTTTGTTTGTATAGGTTTAAGTTAATGCGCATTATTTATGCGTATTTTGTATGCTGATTAATGAAAATAAATGATAAGAAAATGCGTTAGCGGTCATTATTGCAGAATAATGGGCGTAAAAAATGACCAATCAGAATGCTGCATTTTAATAAGGGTTATATAGAGGAAGTAGAACCACTACCACCAATTCGACTTCGACGCTAACCCCGGTGAGGTGCTACCGTCACATTTGTTAAGCCAATGTGAAATAATTATCTGGAAGACTTACGAACGTTTTTAACGTTTTTGCGCACCGAGGGAAAGTTTAAACTGGTTTTACGTTTTGCGCACCGAGGGAAAGGTTTTACCGGGGTGGTAACTCCTCCCTTTGGTAATACGAGGGTTAATGTCACTATGCCCCCCCTGATAATTTGGTGTATTAGCTCTCTAAATGAAACGAGTGAAAACTTCACTCCCCAAAAGAGTGAAACTCTTGTAAACCACTCAAAATGATTGGTTGTATTACAAAGTTGCGAATTCCCCTCAAAATAGAGTGGAAAACCACTCCAAAAAAGTGGATTTCTACTCGTTGAGGAGGTTAAACGAGGGCAAACACCTTTAGAAGGAGTGTTAAACGAAGGGACAAACAAAAAAAACGGTGGAAATCCACTCTTTTTTGGGTGATTTTAACTCAAAAACACTTTTTAAGTACAAGCACTCGTTTCAGAGTGGTTACAAGAGTTTCACTCGTGGGGGAGTGAAATTTTCACCGTTTACATTTAGAGAGTGTACAAATGTTAAAACTACAAAACTTGGATAATTCTTTTTCACAGCACAGACCTAGTTCAATAAGTAAAAGTACATAATTAAAAACCCAAAAATTAAAATGTGAAATTAAACATGACCAATCCTCATGAAGTATAGGAAAGGTAAATTCACCGATTGCCTTAAATCTTGATAGACATATTATCGAGTGTGTGATCACTGAAGTAGCAATCTTTGTCCCAGCGATACGTATTCGTTCACAATTATCTGTGTGGGTGAGATATTTGGACACGCCAAAGCGAGCAGAATACGTAGTCGATTGTTTGTGAAACCCGTTATACAAATGCATGTTATTCGACTGCGGCTATTTGGTTAGGAGATGTAAATTTCACTTTTATTTTTGGGTACATATTACAGAGTACATAAAATGCAACCAGAATCAAAAAACTATTAACTCATTTGACCAAAAAATCAGATGCGACACTATTTCGTGGACCAAGACGATATACCAAGGGCTATACACGAACCGAAAAAGGATTTTCAAAGGGGACTTTTCCCAAATATTGCAAGGAGGGGGTGCGAATTTGGCAAAGGTCGGCTTGACTCGTTTAAACCCTTTGCAATGCCCTTATACAATGTCACTTCGACTACTGTTGCTCTTCATGGTTTTCTCCCCTTCCGCTAAGTTAAAGATGAGTTGCAAGTTTGCAAAACAAGATGATTCGCTTCATATTAAAAACAACAAGGGTCCCACATTGGTGATGATGAATTAAAGCAAGAGGGTGTGTTGAAGGTGGAAGACAGAGTAAAACAACTTAAATTCTGACTCAGAGATTCAAAATATTATTTTTTTGTGTAATAATGAAAAATATTCAACTAGAACTAAAGAAGTAACCTAAAATGCCACAATCCGAAATTTGAGATGAAACAGAATTTTCGTTTTGATGCCAGTGAACATTTATGTGTAGATTTACGTCCCAAGGAACTGTGTATAACAAAAATTTCCGGATCCGGAGTTTATAACAAAGTTGTGATTTTCTATATGAAGGAATTCGATTTAAGCTTAGCAATTTCACACAAGTGATTGAGTGTGGACAAGCATTATGTCATGCAAAAAAAAACACGATTTTTTGGGAAATTGAGGCGCCCTCCTGAGGAAATCTCTGAGTCGGCCTTAAAAACTCAATCATGTTTTTAAGATCTACCATGACATAGCACCAGACTAGTAAATTGCAATTTCATCATAAACTCCCAAATACTCACAGTATTTACCAGGGGCAGTTGCGAACAAATGTTTTGGTTCCAAAAGTTAAGGTCCACAGGCAATATTTTCTTTACTGCGTATTTGGAAATGGAATTTGGTTATCAACTGACAGAAAGCTTCGAAAAGGCCCGTTACAATTGAAAAAAAAGAATCCATTTGAATAATCCACTTTTTACATTGGATTTTTCCCTTCCTTGTCATATGCAGTTGTTTAACCCATTAGTGAAATATTTTCTGTGTTATATATTATTTGAGATATATTAATGCTGTTTTAATATTTTAGGCCCCCCAAATGGAAATAAGTATTAAGAGGTTTTCTTGGGCTATCCTGGCAATGTATATGTCTTTAAAATGTTTTATAGTGTTTGTTTATTTTTAGGACTGTTTATATTGTATTGTTGCTATCATATTTTTTTATTTTATCGGTATATGCCAAAAAATGAACTGAACCCTTGCAAAAGAGTCTGCCGAAATATTTTAATGTTTTTTAGGCACATCTGATGATGCAACTTTTCTATCGTGAGCATTTTCAGATATGGCAGGAGGTAATAACCTGGGTAGGTTAATAAGTTCAGCGGGGATAAAAGATGTTGTATGACCAGTTATCTGATTTCCTAAGGATTAAGTGAAGGCTATATATAGGGACAATTTTAACACAGTATGCCTTTTAAAAGGTTTTAAGGTCACCCTGGGGGTTAAAAAAAAAAAATATTAATGCACAGATTTCTCTCAAAATGGGCGAAATCTTTTGATACATTACTTCGCAGAAAGAAAGTAAACAATTTCCACTATAAATAATAATAAATATTATAATTACCATGTCTGGGTATGGCAATTGTAAAGGTTGCAAATTTTCATGAAAATGAATAAAATGCCATATCAATGGTTTTCGAATATCAGTGGGATCAAGGGACATACACTATGCTACAATGTGATCAAGCAATAATTGCATTATGGATAAGTATAAATCCACGGGTATTCAAGGGACAAAGCGCTTCAGATTCCCCTTTGTTTATTTGGAACTGCAGAGCCATTGTTACTGTCCATGCATTTGAAAAGATGTCAGGCGTTATAGACTCGTTATTCCAGCCCATTTTAGGGTAGAGGTTTCACATAGAAATCCCATTGCCATTGATTCCGTCATGCTCTGTATGATGTTGTTCAGTAGCGCAGGACGGAATCAATATCAATACCTCATTTGTATACTTACTACTTCTATATGAAACGTCTACCCAGTTTGGATTGAGCTGGCCTCGTTCGCGATTAAAATAAACTTTGAGGTTCTACTGTGAATTCAATACTTTTGAATGTATATTTCATCATTTATTGAAAAAAGAAACTAATGTGAACAAAACTCATGGTGGATATGTTGCTTGGTAAGCTGTGACCTAACATCTTTGTGCAGAACCAAGATCCATAACATATTGCTGGACCTAATTTCTATTCAATTTACCACCATGTATTTAGAAAAATACAAAAGAAGGGGTCTAGCGACCTATGTTAACACGGTAAATTGAATACAAATGGGGTTACGCGGCAATTTACTGTAAGTTAAGTTTTGTTTCTGCACAAAGATGTTAGGTCACAGACTGACAAACAACTTTCTTTCATGATTTTTTGTTCATCTTTGTTCCCTTTTCGGAAAAATAATGAAATATACGGTCAAAGTTAATGGAACGCACAGTAGAAGCCTAAGGTTTATTTATTCGTGAAAGAGGACAAGTATATTGTACTTTGTGTCATGAAAAAATAGCTCAATCTTAATCGAGTGATTAGCACCTGAAATCTGTTTTTAACTGTATGGGTAATAACAATGGCTCTGTACTTCCAGATAAAAAGTAATTTAAAGTGCCATATCCTCTGCATACCGAGCGGATTTACTGGATATCAACAGTGCTATTATTTGCTCGAGTCAATGCAGCATGATGTACATCAACTCGTCAATGATATTTAGGAAAGGAAATTGTGATGACATTTTATTCATTTTCAATCAAATGTGCAACTTTTGCACCCGATATACCCCAGAGTATTGAAAGGAATAATTAGACAATAATAACTGCAAGAAATCAGTTACTTCGCCGTTATGTGGAACCAAAGTCCTTATGCAAGCATCTTTCTCTATGAGCCATAGAGTATATTGCCGGTGGTAAGAATTTATTTGGGAGGGGAGTTTTGAGATAAAAACGAAAAAGCCGTAATTTGTGACTTTGTTCAACTGAATCGATGATGTTAAACCCATTTTGCATGAACATTTTTGTACAAAATGTGTAAAGGCTTTCTTCCATGAATCAATTGAATAGAGGTAGTAACAGTATGAGACACGCCATCATTCCTTGTTTGGAGTCAATCCTTCTTAAACCCTTCTTTACATGTGGCAGGCAGTAGTTTTCTAGAATATCCAGGTACACGACGGCGTTCATGATTCCATCTGTACCACCACTGACCATTCCTCCATAATGGAATACCGGTTGTAAAGGGAGGATTGGTCGGAGGAAACCATAGTCGCGCCCCATAGAAGACAACGGAATTAACGCGTGAACTAATGTTGCGCGAAGTGTCAACTGAATCGGGGATTTTTTGCCCCTATTGTCCGCTTTTGTGTAAAGGTAACAACAACTCTGAAAAACTGGGGTTGTTGCACACAGGCTTGGAACAGTGAAAAGAAACAAACAACAAACGTCTGGTCTTTTATAGCTCCCACCAAAAGGCATTGTTACGTAATTCAAAATTATGCATGGATTCATATCACCTGCTTAGTGGGGACTCATTATGTAATCATTCACTTACTCTAATATGATTACTGAGGCATTAAATTAGAAATACGTTTTAAGATTGGGTCTGAAGAAAAAAATCCATCTTTATGGGCAACAGTGTATATAATTTACGATCTTGCTGGGTCGCAAACATTGATATGATAAGCACTATAAGAGGTCTGGGTATCCTAGTCATTTACCATCATTTGGAAAGAAAGACTAGATATCCAGCAGTAGCAAAATTTCGTATCAGGAGCATCTGTCGTCATATTTCGCATGTTGGTACTTCGTTTCCTGAATGCGATGATTGCTTCTTAACTTTCAATATTTCCAGATCACCATATACCCCATGTTGGCAACTATTATGGCCCCAGAAAGGGGGGGGGTAGATTATGGTAAGGTGCAAAACTACATGTCGTGGTAACCCTGTTTGGTAGACAACGGTTTATTATGAAATGTTGTGAATTGTTGGGGTAACTTCTGGCTGCTTGCGTATTGGATTATTGTGGATGTGCAATAGTAAAGAATCTAGACCCGATTGTTCCCCATGTCAAGTAATATATACATCTGATAGGCAATTTGGCGCGGTGCTGCGTATACATTTAATACATGTAAATGTTAAATAGACAATTTACAAAGCGAAGATAGTTGCACTTTACTGACATGGTGCATTTTAGAATTAAGTTTAAGACCGAATACGCTGTCCTACTCGCCATAGTTTATGCTTGCAAATATCGCTGTCATATCGTAGCCAAAAATCAAAGCTGTAAAAAGAAAGAAAGAAAGAAGAAGAAAACAACAACAACAACAACAACAATATCATACGAGCATTAAGAGGAATCACGTTATAACTCTTAAATTTGTTAAGTTCAGAAAATGCTAAAATTGCCAAACAAATCTTGTCTTTTAAGCCTGGGATTATGAGACTACTAACATACGGTATTTGCACTGTGTTTAAAGTATTCTATTTATTTATTAGAAGTGAATTTATTTTTCTTTCGCACCCAAGTTATCATCAATAAGTAAGTGTTGATCAGTGTCGATAAGTGTTTACTGGCGATTTCAACAGCCATAGTACCCAATGGGGCGACACTGAAACTAATAAAGACGGACAAGCTGTTGAAGAATGGATAGACAGTCAACATCTACGTATCTCCGTCACGACCCTAAGCTGCCTCCATCATTTTATAGTGCCCGTTTGGAAGAGAGGTTACAACCCTGATCGAGCTATTGTTAGTAAAACATCTCTAACCTGTGTAGCAAGAAGATTGTTCTGGATCCTATTCAACTAACTCAACATCGACCAAACGGTATATAAGTTAACGTTGCAGTAAGACCAAACAAAGTGCATTTTAAGCGTCGCTTTAACACTAAGTGACCGGGGGTCCTAGGGACCCTCCAAATTTGTTTTCGCGCTGGCCGCTTTACGCGTGGGTTTTTTGCGCCGAAATTTTTTTGTAATTGTCTGAATTTAAATGCGCTTCTTTTCATACCAAAAAAATTAAAATCGGCCAAGCCGTTAATGAGTTAATTAGTGAGGGTCCCATGGACCCCCCCCATGGCACTAACGGAAGTCATCTGAGAATATTAAAAAAAGTCAAAGAACCAAAGCAATTTTTTTTGCTGATATATGTTCACACATACATATAAGTAAACAATTAATAGTAACATTAAAAATAATTAACCTTTTATGTGCTGAAAACAAACAATTTCATTGTGGACGTTGCTAAACCGTTACTGTACAAAGTCTATGGGAAAATGACGTGTATTTTGCAACACCCGTTAAAAATACAGGATTCCTTAAAACTTTTTTTGTTAGATATATGTAAGTTGGTCTTCTAGAGTAGATATCAAAATCAAATAAGTTTTCAAAAAGTTTGAGTAAGCGCAAGGCTCATTTGAATTTTCCCGTCTTTTTTCCCATTTTTCGCGTGTTTTGAAAACAATGTTTTGCCCCTAATTGCAGGCCAAATAACAAATGTCATTTTTGTATTGTGATTTGGGGTTGTCTTATGACCCTTCAACTGTGGTTATAAATTTCGGCAAAAATTCCCTCGGGAAAGTGGTCCCATAGGGGGGTTCCTATGGACCCCCCCCCCCCCCTTGGGCACCAAAGGGAGTGAAAACCCCTTGGGTCCCTTAAGTGTTAACTTATAGGGAGCAGACTGGTAAGGATTCACTGATGAACCTGGGGTTCGTCCGCGAAATTGAATAGTAAGTATATACGTAACTTTTGCTCGAGCGCTGTTATGATTTCTACAAGTTGTGACTTACGTGCGATCGCTGAAAAATGGACGTTAGACAGTCTTAGGAATACCTTTTCGCATTTCTTAGGACTATTATACGTGTCTTCTATTTGGGTGCACTCGTGGGGCAATTAGGTTCGAGTCGGTGTTGAATGCCGTTAGAGTAATATCATTAATGGATTTTAGAGCATACGTGTGTTGGCGGTTAGTGCGACTTATTGAAACGGGTAAGTACCGGACTACCCTCGCATATTAGAATTCATCCTGGTGGTGAGAAACGCGTAAATGGCTTGTATGATTAGCTGTGTACTTTCGATATATAGATAGACCTACACCGCGCTGGCACAAGAAATGGCTTCAGAACCAAAGAGGGAGGCTAGTTTTTCCTCATTAGGAGTCATCCTTATAGGTTGGAAGACAAAAAAATATTTATTTAAAAAATGAAAGTAATATAGCCTATTTCCAATAAACGAAAACAAAGGGACATGATGAATATTACAGGCAAGGTAAAAATGCCTGCAAGCCAGCAGGGAAAAGGTCTGTTAACCAGTGAAGAAAGACAACATACCAATTATGCGAAGACTGCACTGATTTGTAAAGAATCGAAAAACTAGAACGGAGTCAATAGATGCGAAAAATTGTGCACGTTTTTAGGCTGATCTCAAATATTTTTAAATGTTTTTGTGGTAATAGGCCCTATGATTAAAATCATATAAAAAATACTCAATCCACCACAAAGATTGAGATGAAAGTAGTGATGTAGTAAATATTTATATGTGTTAGTAGTATAACAGTACCATAGGTTAGGCCTACTGTATAAAAAAAATTCCGGATGTGGAATTTTATTAATAATTGAGAGTTCTATAGTGAAGGACATCAAGTGGCTCAGCACTTTCACACAGTGATTAGTATGCATGGACAAGCATTTTGTACTGGAAATTAATGTTTTAGAAAGTAGACGCAAGTCTCGTGAAATCTTTGAATCAGCTTAAGTGAAGTAGATCAGAGGTGATTCATTATATGTATACCCCGTACTTTTCTTCTTCTTCATACGTTCTTTCTTTCTTTCTTTCTTTCTTCTGTGCGTGAAATGAATATGGGTCACTCTGTTTGAATAGGATGACATGCTTCAGAAAACAATGATATAGATTATTAACTTTAATGTTTAATCTGTTTTGTAACTTAATGTATACATGCCCACCGATTCGCTCAATTGCGCAATTAAAGTGAGTATTCAGGCAATCTGACTTAGATGAATAAATGACAATATCAGTGAAAGAGGAGATCTGCGAGTGCTATAATATCTTATTTATGCGTTCAGGGACTGCCCTCCTTTCATTTTCTGGAACATAAAATGCTGTTGCCATGATAGAGTGCTAACAAGATGGATGGAATGGGAAGAGCGGACCGATTTGTTCATTCCACACACCTACGTGTGTGCTACGTGTACTCAAGACAACACGTCGTTTTAATCGTAAATCTGGTAATCGGAGGACACTCGTAGCCTACGTCCAAGTTCACGAAGCATAAAAAATCTTAGTAGTAACTAGTCGCAACAGGGCTAAGCAGTTCTTCCGCACTGGCTTTCGCGAACGAACCCCTGGACCAGAACGTGAAGAGATTGCTCCAAAATACCCCATTACATATGACCAATTTGCCCGCTAGTGAACAAGACTGTCTGGAGATTCATACCCAGAGGCTGTTACGGAAGATATACCAAGCTTTTCAAGGTAATGTGTGAAGAATACAAAGAGCGTTTCCAAGAATGTGCTGAAGAAAACATCAAGAGTATACTATCACGTTTAAAGCTCATCCTTTTTCGGCTGAAACAACTGTTAAAGGTGAGGACGTTTCGGAGAGGATCTCCGATATGACCCATAACAGTAAGAAAGCACGGTCTACCATCAGAAAGCTTCGAGGGTATACAAAGCACGACCTCCACAGACCCAAATGTTACCACACAACCAAGTTGCCCAACAACTGCTTTGAATGGCAAGTGCAGCAAGAAGCCCAAGAAGATCAAACTGACAGTTAAAAGGTTAGTGGCGACCCTGTTTCACCCGCCCTTTAACATGGACGACTTGGAATCCGAGTATGTTAATTAAACTTCAAACGGGAAAAAGCAGTACGCCTGAAACATCTCATCTGAGCTGCTGAAAAACTTTGGCCCCGTAGCAAAGGAGTGGCTTCTTGTGCTCTACAATTACTGCCTCATTTCCCACAGATTCCCAAAGACCTGGAGGAAAGGAATGTTATGGCACTCCTTAAGTTGGGAAAGCTCCATCTAATCCCAAGAGCATAGACCAATATCACTCCAGGCTCATAACTAAAAGATCTTTGAACGCTCCTGATCAACCGTATCGCACCTGTGATAAATGAACACCTCATACCAGAACAAGCAGATTTCAGCGTCACAAATCAACAACTAGCCAATTACTCAACCTAACTCAACATATCGAGGATGGTTACGAGTAGGGTTCGTAACCGGAGTGTGTTCGTTGATCGATCAGGAGCTTACGATTCAGAAACCTACGTCATATGATTTTTGGCAACTCACCAAGGATCCTGTCGTTTTATCTATGCAGACGATCTGGATTAGCGCGCACAAGAGGCAGTAAAGTTGTTGAAGCTTTTGATGAACTCGCTCCTTACTTCCATGTTAAAAGAAAGTTGTAAAAAGACAGGCATTTGACTGGCCAGGCTGGGAACTCACACAGCAATAATGGAGCCGTAAAAATACGAAACTATTGAAGAGAACGTAAAATAACGGCGTCGGCGTGTTAAAATACAGCCTTCAACGTTATTGGGTGGTTTTTGACTTGCTTAAACAATATTAAGATTAAAAACGTTATTACAATCCCCTGACCAAATGTTCACGTGTAGCTGGCAAGCATACACACGTTGTATTTACGTTACCACTTGTTTGTAAAAAAAATATATATTTCGGCAAACATTTGAAAAAAAAAAAGCAATAAAGGGAACGTGAGAAGAAGATTTAACAATTTATTCACTTTGTTTTACTATGGATAATGTACAATTTTGGGATGTCACCAATTACGTAATCATCGTATGAATAAACTTAATACTGTACCATACATAGATTTGAACCCGGCCCTTAAGATTACAAAGTCCTAAACCTTATCCACTACACTACATACTTTACTGATAGCAAGATGCTAAAATTATATATTATTTGGTGTGTATACTTTTTTTTAAAATAAACTAATATAATCAAAATGAGGACAAGAATTTTTTAAAACTCTATTTAAAAATTATAGGAAAATAATTTTGAATTTTTTAATGACGTTACTTACGACGGTTAATTCAAACTTTTATAGTAACATTTTCATAGTTCTTGTTCTTACATTAAAAACAACAAAATAAGTTAAAAGACGTACTATGACGGAAAATATAATAACGATCAGCGTATAACTACTACCTTTTCATAATTTTAGCCACTGTTTATTTACATTTTTCTGCTTCCAAATTGTAATTTTATGTTAGTATATGTTAAAGCGTGAAGATTATTGGTTTACCGTATTGAAAGGTAAAGTCTCGTAAAAATAGGAACATTTTTTAACAGTGTACTAGGAAAATCACCTACGTGCAAATTCATGTAAGACACAATTTTCTTCTAAGAAGTGCATCTGCCCAAACCAGCGTGTTTCCCTCCTTTCGCATGAGTTAAATTTTCAAGTTTTAACAAAATAGAAATAACATTAATTTAGTCAATCACGCTCAACGGTATTTGCAGAGGCTAGAGTTGCTGATTCTCCATAACCCTGTAGTTCGTATCAATACAACATCATCTGTCTGAGCCCTTGCAATCGGCTTACAAGGCGTGCCATAGCACTAAATCGCGCTTGCTCGTGTGCATAATGACGTCTTCAAGCTCTTAATGATCAAAAAGCCGCCCTCCTTGTAATGCTTGACCTCTCTGCAGCGTTTCGACCGTTTGAATCGTGACATTTCTTACAAGTGTTGCTGTGAATTTGGTATAGTTTGGATCAACACATGCCATTGGCTGTCCATCATCTTGACAATCGATCGTGTAAGATATCTGTTGCTGGTGCCTTTTCACCTACTTTACCTAAATGGACTTCCGCAGGGATCTGTCATGGGCCACTTGGTTTTATCCTGTACATACATGTCATCGGCCGTATCCGGAGACATCATAACTTGGACTACCATCTCTAGGCAGATGATATTCAGATCTACACACTTATCAATCCAATGTGGCTGTGCCATACTTAAGCTGAATCATTGCATAATATCCCTGTTCACCACCAACAAAGACTGCATGATCTTACTCCACATTGGTGATACCATTATTACACCATCTTCGTCCACTGCCAACCTTGGTGTTGCCACCCCTCTTTGAGCCGCAACTGAAAATGTCACACCCTCATTTTCCGAACTCATGAAATCAATCAACTGGCAGATCCCAATCTCCAACATAGCCGTTGATTCTTAGACCTTGATACTTTTTTCCAACTTATAGCCGGTCCCGGTTCTATCAACTTCCTTGATTATTGCAATTGGTATTTAAGGGTATGTCTCAATAAAACCTTTTCGCTTACGGACAAGTACAGAACAAATGTGGCCCTTCTTGGTTTATTTGAGCCTAAATCCGCTCACGTCACCCATGCTCAATGATCCCCACTGGCTTCACCCCCCCATTATCACCGCATTGGTTCAGACGTTACCTTATGTGTACCTATACAAGTCACTGAACGGACTTTGGTCCCCAGTACAAACATCGGATTGGTCTTTTGTAAGAGGGCCGCGGCTTGGCTCTTTTACCACCCGCTCATGTCTTGGTCTGGATCTGTTGATTCCAAAGACAAGTAGATGACGTTGGAGACGGGCCGTTTCGGTGGGCTCTGCAAAAAACATGGATATGCCTTTCCATTCCAGCTTAGTGCTTCCAGTGTAAGTAGCTTTAAGTCTCTTGTTAAGACTTATTGATTTGTTTGATCTTTCTGCTGTAATGCCTCTATTTTGCATTGTTTGTTTTTATTTGTTTTGCACTTTGAATCCTTTGCAAAGGCGCCCTTATAAGTGACGGGTTACATTACATTACATACATTGCATTACAATCTTCCATCTTATGGAATAAGTGTCACTAATTTAATATTCTTTGGCTCCAGCAATCGGTCCAAAATAAATAATCACATGGCACAAGACAAATGCGAACACTATTGAAAAGTGTGAATTCCCGGCGCTATAAGCCTGTAATTGTGTGGACCGATTGCTGGAGAAAGTAAAGTAACGAATCCTATTAAGTGGCACTTCTACGGCGAATTTTAACCGAAATGTCAACAAAGTACATAACAGAAGGTATTATATACTACTATCCAACACCATTAATAATGTGAGACCATTTTGAGAACATTCTGTGCATTTTAAATTTTACACCATGATCACCATGAACAATTTTTAGCCTACTGTGTTAAAATTAATGTTCTAGATAATGCATACTATACCCTTTTTAATCCTAGGGACCAAAGAACTGTCTTTGATTTTTTTACAAATTTTACCCATGTTAATTTACCCCATTACTATCTATCTAAATGATTAAGTATGACAAAGTGCCATCATTCAGATTCAGAAGACGAGTTTTGTGTTATATCTCCGTGGCCATAAGTTGTCGATACCTTCATACTAAGACCAATCGACTGAGAAATGAACATTTGCATCTCTGTGGTCACGGAATTGCTCTAGGTGACCCAACTACATGTTCCAATGACATTCTAGTCACTTATCTCAGCAGATGAATCAAAGTTAAGTGGCAGTATTTCACAGATAATGTGAGGAAACATATGGCGTTTGGAAATGTAAATGCCTTAGTTATGCATCTGTTTTATTTTATGTTCATTAGATATCCCGTAAATGTGACCTACCGATATTATGTCATGTCACCAATAGGAAGATTCTACCTATAGTTCTTAGCTTTACCTACCTTCAGAGACATGATGAACTGGTCCCATTCACCTTTACGTAAGTCCATGTTCTGGAGCTTATTGGACTGTCTTCTCTTTTTGCATAAGATGATGGTAATTGTAAACAGCACGTAGTTGATTAACAGCAATAATGCCACAGGAACACCAAAGGCAAAGAGATTAGCAGTAGGATCCGAAATCCAACATGAACCCTCACCACCATATCTGAAATGCAGGTGCGTGCATTGGCAAACATGAAGATAAACACACACGGATACGATGACAAGTGGAATGCCCCTCCTACCACCATGACAACATAGAGTGATAAGCCTATCTTCAATAGGAGAAACCGTTTTAATCACAAAAGTATACGCTTGTACAACGGCAGCAATTGTCATCCATGTAAATGCTGCCAGCCAAAAATAATGCAGTAGCCATAGCAAGAATTACGCAAGCACTATCCCACGCCAATGATTTATCAGAAAACATAAGCAGCCAGTGGGCAACGAAGAGTGCAAGTAACAGATTCATCATGGCATGACCGTAGATAGTATTCCTAATCCTTGAAAATGCAATAGACCACAAAGGTTGGAACAAGAGAACACAATGACAGGCTACCCCTATGATGGTTACGATATCTAATGCCTTCATTTCTTTCGCACTATTAGTTTGTTCTTATGTGTTATTTTTCGCGCCAGGCTATCTAAACAAATCCTTGCCTGGCCATCAGCTAAGATAGCATATTCTTCTTGTTTGAACGAAAAGTTAGCATACTTCAATATGGTCCCGTTTCGCTTGATACTTGGAATTCAGACTTATTTAAAGCTACCTGTATACATTGTAAGATGTAAATCTCGTTACCACAAAGTACAATACTTTTCTTTGCTTGGTATGGTCCAAGAATGTCGAAGATATATACAAAGAAGGACGGCCTTATAACATGTCTCTAAACAAGAACAACCCTTTGTAACTTGAATAATTGACAAAGATAAACTCAGCCAGACTACCAGAATACGCAAGCACGGTGACAGTTTTTTGCAGATTGGTTGCGGAGCTTTGTCCATGAGACAACACATTTATCTCATATTTGCGGCGCATCTGATTTTAATTTGTCTTCGTGTTTACTAATAATACGGTGGACTAGTTCTACCGAGATAACTCCACTTACGCGCTAAAAGTTTAGGTTATGTGATTATCAGAACCTTTCATGTTTGTGCTGATATGCATAAATTTTGGTAGAGAAAATGTCGGAATTGTTTCCAAACTCTCGGTATATATTTGGAATAAATTTGTCTGAAAAACATTCAGGCAGTATGCGGCATACCTCGGAATTTTTCTGAATCCTCTTCCAACAACCCCAACCAGTCAATTTTCCACAAATATGACTTCTGCGCTACATGGTTTTACTTTACATGTACCCGGGGACCAGAAAAGATTTGACGACAAATTCCTCTTAAATAAGCAAAACAACATTTGCCATGTGAGCATTCTATTTTAGGTTTCTCTGTTTTGTGATTTCTACCTTAATTGCCCATAGGTCTTCAAGGACCTTGAGAGTGGACACTCATTCATCTCCAACGCATGCAATTACAAAGAGCAGAGTTAATAGTTTTTTGAATCAATTTGTAATTTAACACCGCTCAGTGTTGCTACAAATTTTAAAAAAAAAAAAAATGTTTTTGATTTCAAATTGTTCAGGGCAAGATCCCGATCTCACCATAAGACAATTACTTAGGCGGTTGCCACTATAATTTCACTACGCGTCCTTGTAGCCTGCAGATGAAATGGTCGGTTTGGCCTGACAATCTTTGTCTTCACTCCAATATATTCCCCCAAGTTTCGTTCTGGTGGCTTCCCGTCCGTTACACTTGCACAAAATAATATTATAAAATTAATGCCGAGCATATCATCTGTATGTTCCTGAATAAAGAGTTGTATTTTGACATTTTCCTGTTGAATATATATCTTCCATATTTTGGAGCACCGTGTCACAAGTAGTTAGCACTATTTATTTAGTGCCAATAGAATGTTTCCTTTTATACAATTCTCATACACATCTATAGCATGAATAAAGGTCAGGCATTATTAGCGGTATTGTCGCGTTGACTAATGGATCAAAACTGATGACACAGCTGGTATCAAAGTCGAAGCAACAGTCTTGAAAAGTTTACAACTCAGGATCACACCTGCAGGCTCTGGTGTGTATTTGCGCACATCTCCATCCACAAGTTTCACTTGTATCTACTTCCAAATCTAAACCAAACCCATGTATTCCTCTTTCCTGTAAACCGAAAGTAAATAAGAAAGACTCCAGCAATAATGGTGCTATTGATAATAGTAAAGCATCCGCCCGTTATGGAATAGGACCAACAGACTGTCTCAATTCTCTAGGACTGCAACGCCATTGTAGTTAAAGCTTTTTAATGTTTCAACACCGCTCGATTTAGATTGAGCTACAGCATCATTCACGAAGAAAATAAAGCTCAAACTTCTGCGTGGGAGTTCAATAGCTTTTTGATCGTTATTTTTAATCATTTATTTCCAGAAGGAAACTAAATGGGGAGCAAAATTCTTGAAAGAAATTTTGATTGGCAAGCTATGGACTAACCACTTGGTTGCGATCAACAACCCATAACTTAATCATATTAATATAGGATCTCTTTTCTATTCATTTAGAAGTTGGTTCGGCACCGTTGTGAAAGCATATATCCGGCGGGAACCACAGTTCCGGGGCTCCATAGACGATAACGGAATAAGCCGTGAACTAATGTTGCATAAGAGTCACTGAATCGATTGCCTATTGTTTACCATGTTGTCCCCGGACTATGAATACGCCGGACTCTAATTACATCTACACTACACCAGTTCACCTGCCTTTATAGGTTAATGATTTTCGATTTCTGCTATGAATGCATGAATGGGGTTACGCGGCAAGTTACGTACGGGTTTGGTTCTGCACAAAGATGTTCGGTCACAGTTTGCCAACCATTTACATAGATGATATTTTTGCAGCTGTAGTCGGGAACGCATAACAATGTAATGGGTTGCCAGTTTTCCTGAGTTTTAAAGTCCTTTTAATAAAAAATATTAAGTGCTACGTATTGTGCAACACAATTTGTCTTCGAGGGTTATAAACGCGTATTCGAACTATGTTCTCGAAGATTTGTGATTGGCCCGAATCCGTGATTACATCAATTCATACTTTATTTACAAGAGTTATATCAATTGCCATCTGAAAGAGGACATATTAGGCTAATAATAGTTGCCACACACACACACCCATTACAATTGAACGGCTATCGACATATTATGTACTGTTATAAAGGCTTGAACTTACCACAATACACCGTCCTTCAAACAAACTTACAAGCTAGTATATAGACTATGGGGGCTGGTCCTCTATCTGTTTTTTGGTTGATCGCCATCCCGGGGTCTCCATCGGGGGGGCTAGGGAAAACCCAAGTTAATTCCTAATAAATTTTAATCATATAACGTCTGTTCCCACAAATAAAACTGGCACCTTTTCTTGAAAAAGATAAAATTGTCACTTCAATTTCATTTCCCCATATCGTGGACCAATGGATACACATAGACTTCAGCAAACATGGATTTAAAGATATTCAATCACCCCCGGTATGTCGTGTAGAAAAACACTTCAGATTCCCCTTTCATCTGGGAGTGGCCAGGACCATTGTTTATATTTTCGCGTACTGAATAGATTTCCACTGTACCACACGCGCTCCAAATTTAGACTGAGTACTTTTTCAGGACAAAATACTTATCCTCATTCACACAATAATATTTGAACCTTCTATAGTTCATGTTCAATTAACTTTGGCCATATTTTCATCATTTATTAGAAAAGGAAGAACTGAACAAACATATGAGAGCAATGTTGCTGGGCAAGCTTTGACCTAACAACTTGTGCAGGACAACCAAAATCCGTAACTTATTGCTTAACTTTAATTTCCTATTCAATTTACCGCGTTTTCAGAGAAAATTTAGTGTCAACGACCTATCTTTATAATGTCACTGGTTAGTTATTGTGGAGAGAGGACGGGTATTTTGTCACTCAACAACCCGAATCTCTTGGAAGGTGGTAACACCTGGCTATAACAATGGCCCCACATACCGGGCCCATTGTATATCTTTAGCTCATGGTTTGCTGTAAGTATATACATATCCATTGGGGTCGCTGATATTGGGAAACCCAACTTGGGGAGGATATAGTTGATTAATGTGTAAGAATGTGCCAGTTTTATGTGCGGGAACAGACAGTTTATGTGACTGTAATAATTTATTATGAATTTACACTTGGTTTTCCCTTAGCCCGCGATGGGGACAACAGAATTTGTTATACAGTTGGGTGTATTTGTCCACGCCCCAATAGTCCCTAATATGGTTTATGTTTGGCTATCGTGTATTGCTTACCAATGAGGACGGCTTTGATTGGTACTTCTTGGAAACTGTTTTTTGCCTAACCTATAAGTACCTGATGGAGAAAGTCTGTCTAAATCACAGATGACAATCATCACATTTTTGTGTTTGGTCAAAAAACAAACATCCTGTTTACAAAGCTTTAAGCTCATTCCCACCATCCGAATAAATTTTAATTTGGTGGAGGTTTATGATTTGACAATGGCACACTTTAAGAACCTAGGGACGAGAAATTGATGCTGGTAATAACTAAATATACTGGAGGCACTCCAATTTCGAGGTGACGCGTATGTAAGCTGTAAGACCCCAAGTTTCAGCACCGCTGTCACCCAAACTCTGATATCATATATTTTGCAAATGTCACCCAAAGACTCACATCTTTTGAAAGTTTTTACCAGTGTCACCTAGAGACCCATATTTTGGGGGGAAATTTTGAAATTTTCATCCAATATCCCTAGTTTTGGAATGAAATTCTTTTCCAAAATTTGCAAATTTGTCACCCGAAAAAAACCCACATATTTTGGGGCATTTTGTGCTGTCCTCCACCAAGTAGCCCAATTTGCTTGAGTCCTTTGTCACCAATTATCCCTGGGTTTGGAAGCGCCAGCCTTACACCCATATCCATTTTCATTATGTGATCCCCCCAGGTATACGGTACGGTACCTTAACGGTATAAACATGTGCTTTATTCCGTGAATGGTTTCCGAATTCATAAGTGTGTCAGGAAAAAAGGTGTCAGATGGGTCAGGTTACGGAAAATCGGCAGCAACAGTTCCGCTTACACAGCGTGACTAAAATGATGCAAGCAAAATCTAAATGTCATTAAAACCTAGTGGTGTCCATCACAAAACAAATCTGTCACCTCTATAGAACATATTTGTACATCGAATGATGACATAATCTTTCGAGGACACCCGCTAGAATTTTTGTAAAAAACAGTTAAAGTTGCAGCAAATTTCGTATTTCTTACATTGCGATGATCAAACCCGTGAAGGATTATATGAGTAGTCAAGTCGAAGTTCATTAACGACGGCATTTTTCAGAAATAAGACTAGAAGTTACGCAGCCGCCGCTATGTTGTGATGTTAATTTTGAGTGTCTTGTGAAATGCAGCTGTAACGGATTTTGATAATGTTATGCTATGGATTAGTGAAGCAACACCGATGTGTTATATCTAGACCGGCAACACTGCCAATATGGTCAAGACGATTCGCTTGAATTGTTTTCACCAGCGAACTATTGAAATCATAGTCTATAACCATGACTACAAGTATCGTAATCCAAACTCGGCTGAAAATCCCACAACCAACGATGCCAGTGCAGTTCTGGGTAGAATTGACTTCCAGATTTTTTTGTAGTTTGCTGCATGCCCATCATGCTGCCGCTTTACGCTGCTTGATGTCCTTTTCGGTGCTCTCCATCCAAGCTTCTGAGTACTTTAAAGTACTGAGTTCTTTACTTCTTGAAGTGCAATACCATCATTCGTCCTTATTATTGCTTGGTTTCCGTTGTAGCCCATGAATTTTGTTTCACTCGAGTTCATCTTCGAGCTAACCTTTGTCACTGATGTTTCAACTCTCTGTAGTAGCTCTTGTGCTTGACACATCTTGTTGGACAAGAGTGCAATGTCATAAGCAAAATCTAAGTCAGTGACTACAACTGGTCCTATCCTTCTACTTCTCCATTGTACAAGATGGAAACCCAGCTTTTCTTCATTTCCTTCTATGGTCATTCCAAAGCATAATCTAGGACGATGATGAACAGGTATGGAACAAGGGTGTCACCTTGTAGCACGCCAGCCAAGATCTCAAACAATTCTGTCTCCCCATATGGTGATATAATTTTAGCCTGTGTGTTCGCATACATAGTACCGATTGCATTTACTAAAATCTTTGGTATTCCGTAGGCTTGTAGGATCTTCAGCATCTTGCCTCGATGAATAGTGTCGAAGGCTTTTATGAAGTCGATGAATGTTATAATTTCTGGAAGGTTGTTAGCTTCCACCTAACGGCAAACCACCACCGCGTATGTACCAAGTATACCTTATGATGAGTTTTAAGTATAGAAGCAACGATATGACACTGGAATGTGAGACCCCGGGCCGGAAAGTGTCTCAAATGCGACTGGGGAAGAGAACGACTGAGATCACGTCTTGCACCAATGGCGCTGCTGCATCAAAGTCAGTTGGAAGCGGAGGAACTCAACCAGCGGTTACATCAACCCCAAATGGAAGTGTATGAGCCGATCCCAAGGCTAGTGATGTCAGTCGTAACCTCTGGAAGACTACTTTGAAAATTGGCACTTTGAACGTGAGAACTATGAATCAAGGAAAATAGGTATTGTGACAAGAGAACTTGACACACTTGACATCAACCTCTGTGGCATTTCAGAAATGAGGTGGACAGGAAAGGGTCATTACACCACACAAACCAAACATGTTGTTTACTTTTCTGGAAAAGACACCTAGAGAGAGAGAGAGAGAGAGAGAGAATGGAGTGGCATTTATTGCGAATTCAGATGTAGCCAGATGTGTACTTGGTTACAAGTACGATAGGATCATCAGAATTCACATCCAAGGAGTTCCTATAAATGTCACCATTATCCAAGCATATGCACCTACTTCTTCAAATAAGGACGAAATCAGTATCTTCTATGATCAACTACGGCAGACCATAGAAAACATCAATAAGCGAGACATCATGGCTATCACCAGCGACTTTAATGCAAAAGTTGGAGACCAATAAATGTGTGATAGGTATTTATGGATTAGGAGAGCAGAACGAAAAGGGAGAAACACTGATTGATTTCTGCCAAGAGAACAGCATGATGATTCTTAACACCCTCTTTAAACAACACCCCAGACGACTCTATACATGGATATCACCAGACCATAGTCATAGGACTCAAATTGATTACATCTTAGTTCAGAAGAGGTGGAAAACCAGCTTTGTCTTTGCGAAGACTTGTCCAGGGGCAGATTGTCAATCTGACCTCCAGCTTGTAGTTGCTGTTATGAAGTTCAAACTACGAAGGAAGAAACAACAGAGAAAGCCTGCTAGGTATGATATCAGCAAGATATTAAAGTGATGACTATAGAGTTAAAGTTAAGAACAAATTCCAATGTTTACTGGAACTTGATTTCCAGGAGACGAGTCTTGAGGGGTTGTAGCAAGGAATGAAGAAGGTAGTGTTGGAAACAGCAGAAGAAACAGTCCCAAAGCACAAGAGACGAAAAAAAGCTCTGGCTTACTGAGCAGGTGTTCAAACTAGCTGACGAAAGGAGGAAAATCAAGGAAAATGACTAGATACTGAAGACGCAAGGATAGAATACCAGGACTTAAGCAGACAAATCCAACACCAAATCACAAATCTGATTTTATTAACCAGAAGTGTGCTGAGATTGAGAAAGATTGTGTTACAAATAACACCAAGGATATGTTCAAAAATGTCAAACTGCTAAGAAGTAGACCAAATACCAATTTTAATGTCTTGAAAGATGAGGATAGTAACATTCTGACAGAAGAGAATTAAAATCAAAGATAGATGGAAACGGTATTGTGAAAGGCTCTATGCTTCACAAGAAGATGATGCAGGGATAGAAGGAAGCGGTGAACAGCGTGTGACAACGAACCTGATATTCTGCTATGCGAAGTTGAATATGCTCTTGAGACGATAAGGAATGACAAGTCCCTAGGATTTGATAACATCCAGGCAGGAACTACTCAAAGAAAGTGGTACAGAGAGGATTGCAATTATCCACAGACTGTGCTGCAAGATTTGGAAGACAAAAGAGTGGCCAGAAGGCTGGAAAAGATCAGCTTTCCTCCAACTACCCAAACAAGGTGATACCAGGGAGTGTGCGAACAACCGTACCTTCTGGTTGATTTCACATGCTAGTCTTACTGCATATCATTGCTGAAAGAATCAGAATTAAACTGGAGAGTGAATTGCCACCAGAACACGCAGGATTTCGGAAGGGGAGAGGAACGCGTAATCAAATTGGAAATTTGTGAAACCTGTATGAATTTTCCCATCCCTTTGTTTCTCTGTTTTATAGACTACTCAAAGCATTTGACTGTGTTCAACATCAGAAACTGTGGAATATCATGAATGAGATCGGTTTCTCTCCTCATCTGATTGAATTGATCAGAGCACTGTACAAAGGTCAGGAGGCTACAGTGAGAACAGAGTGGGGAGACAGGGAATGGTTTTCCATCGGTCAAGGAGTGAGGCAAAGCGATGATTCATTTCACCATATCTGGTTTCAACATCTAGGCAAGAATAACATCATGTGCAAGCTCTGGATGGTTTTGTAGGAGGGATATCAATTGAAGGCCCTTCAACTAACCCCCAATCTACGATATGCAGATGACACCACCTTGATTGCTGGAAACAGCTGCTGAACTCAAGATTTGAATTGGACAGAGTTAAGCAAGGTAGTGAAGAATTTGGACTCTTCCTCAATTGAAGAAGATCAAAAAGTGATTGTTGATATGCGGAGGAATCCCAAGATCAGGCTTACATGCTGGTGGTTTGGACATTGAACTGTTAATACATTCAACCTTCTTGGGGACATATTGTAAAATGAATGAGAAGTTCGCAGGGACATTAGAAAACGCCTTGGTATGGCTAGAACGTCGCCATTCTCTGACTGACATGCTGGAATAAATAGAGGGATTCCAGAGCTACCAAAAATACATCTATGAATTCTCTTGTTTCCCGATAGCCACCTATGGTTCTGAGACATGGGCTTGTAGGAAAAGCTGACAGAAACGAATCAATGCCTTCGAGGTGTGGGCTGGTAGAAAATGATCAGAATTTCATGGGAAGAGGAACATAGAACGAATGAATATGTTAGGAGTCTGATGGAGATTCACCCAATGCTCTGCCAAAGGTTGACAAAAACAAAACGTTTCAGTACTTTGGCCACATATCTAGAAGAGCGGGGAATAACAAACTTGAGAAGATCATTGTGCCAAGGACATGTTGAGTTATTTATCCCACGTGGCCGTCAAAAATGGTTGGACTGATGGAATCAAAGATCTTACTTGCTTATCAATCAAATGGAGGCTTATCGATCAGAGGGGATAGGCAGGAGTGGAACCTCATCATTAGAAGGGTCACCAAAGGATCAGACATGGACTCATATGACAACGACAACGATTGTAGGTTTTAGCTACTATAGAGCTTAAACTTGTTCCCCTATAGTTGCTGCCCAAGCTAAGGTTTCCAGACTTGGGGAGGGGTACATGTTCAGGATTGACACGGTTATGGCTTTCATTACCATGTAGGAGGAAGGCATGATTATTACAGAAGTCCAAACATAATTCCGGCACTAAGTCTTCCAGCCACATCTCTTGAGCACCTCATGAGGTTTGTACTATCTATAATTTAGAGTTTTGAAGTAATAGCTAAAAACAAAAATCCATAATTACAAAGCCTTATTTTCCTTTTGTATAGGGTCCAAATTTGCATAGTTACTCCGATTTGGATAAAAATAGGTGCAAATTATCGGATGGAGCTCATAGGATTAAGGGATAATTTTGAGGTCTTAAATGTTTGCTTAACAAGTAGGGTAGACAAGGTCAAGGCCCATTGACTGCAATAGACGTTGACCTTGTGGACGTTGTGTCAGATGCGCCAGGTACGGAAACTCCCGATTGGTACCGTACATAGTGTCAGACTTAGTCGTGACAGCTGAGACAAACATGCGAAGTCCGCAAATTCGGCGTGTTTGGACACACGTGCGCTCAGGACCTTGCGGAATTCAGTGAAGCAGCCAGACGCAGTAACCATCTCTGGCTGGAACCGCAATGTTCCCGGAACAACCGTAGGTGCCGTAGCTCACGACTAGGGTTTGGCGGAACTCTCATAAGTTTCGTAGTAAAATACCAGCTACCCCGGACCAGGTGGTGGGTAACGACCTAAAACGCCCAGGATATCTATGATGGAGCCACCATTTTAACATGTATAGTTGGTATCGTATCGAATGGTTTCAACAGGGTGGATTGACGTCTGGAAATACATACGAAACAGCATACATCTGAGCCAAAAAGTGAATTTATGATTTTATTTCAATGCCTTTGAGCAGTCACGATAAGCACAAAAGGGGGAGGTGGGCATCGGAGGGGGAGGACAAATATCACCTGATTAAGCTCGTACTACAGGGAACCTTTACGTCGTTTTTTGACATTGGTGGTCGGAACGACGTAAAGGCCAATAGCATTGAAAAGATCGTAGCAATCAAGCTCGTATAAAAGGGTATCGACTCATGGACTTGTCGACGCAGTGCTCGTCGGAAGTCAATACACTATAAGAAAAATAACCCTAATGGCCGCAGTAGTTATCATGAACCTACTTTGTACTTGTTAATTTAATCTCCTGCAATCGTTCTTCGATGAAACTAAATATTAAGTCTGAAATTTTGGAGATATTCTTGTCGGGATTCGTAATCGTGCTACACGATTTGACCTATGTAATGTCGTTATACTAGAAATGAGGGTGAGTCGTAAATATGAAATGAAAAAGATTGATAATGACTAGTCTGACATGCCCGAAATTTCAGCATGACTCCGTTGTACTATGATTAAGCCGTCTTCGCAAGCATTCGGATGCTCGGGAAACGTCATCCAAAACAAGCTTTTCTCTTCAAATGATACCAAATTTGACCGATCTTGGAGTAGTAATTGTGAGATAATTTACAATCGAATCATCTACGCAAAAGTGTAAATTAGAATTTTTTGACGGTGTTTTTAAGAGGTAATGTTTACCCAGGCTAAGCATTATATTTTTCAACATAAAAAAAACAAACAAAAATCCCGACGTGGTGCACTGCCAAGCTCTCGCCAGAAACTACGGGGCGTATTTTATTTTTTTTCCCCTCCTATTTCATTTCCTATTAATTAATAATTTTAGGCACCAATGGTTATTCAAAGTACTAATTAGATTTTATTTCAGTTTCTCGAAAAATACGTGCTATAGGTTCCGGGTCGGTACGTATCATTAATACACTCGTGACAAAGACGAAAAGTATTGTGTTTGAATACCGTACCAAAGGTTGGTGAAAGCTGGCGATACACTGAACTAAGCAAATATTATCATTGATGATGAATGATGAAAAACGATTACGCAAACTCAGTAGGTGAGAGGATGCATTCCCCGTATTGGTAATGCATCCTCTCACCACCAGAATTCTTTCATAAACAACATCATTCTACCAAGCTTAGCACAGGAGATAACACAAAATTATGTGATACATCAAAAACAGTTCACGAGATGTGTACCAGTACATTGAAATCCCTTCAGCATGCCAAAACAACCCAAGGGCCCTGGAAGTTATTTGGAATTTTCCATATTTGAGAGCTACCATTCATTTAGGATGGGCACATGTCTATACCCATCATACCCCGGATGCGCCCCGGGAGATGCGCCACAACATCTATAAGTAGAGCTGGCCCCCCTCAATCTGGACGACGCAACACATGGCATCTGGCCTATCTCTAGTTCCGAAAACTCTGGATTCATATTTGAGAAACACTGGGTTTGGACCACGATAAGAAGATCATGGGCTGAGTCAATATTGGCAGTGGTGCCGGTCTAGATATAACACTCTGGTGCTTCACTAATCCATAGCATAACATTGTCAAAATCATCGATTTCCAGCTTGGCATTTGCACAGAGACATCAAAATTAACATCATCAAATAGCGGCGGCCTGCGTCGTAACCTTCTAGGTCTTATTTCTGTAAATATACCTAGAATAATATTGTAAAATATACATAAATACTTGGAATAGCGGACCCCATCAGAAATCCCCCCCCCCCCCACACACACATCACTGCAGATTACGGTAATAGGTAATCTTATATCTTGTATGTCTGCCACGCATCCGCTCACAGGTATCCTGTTTCATGCTGTGATATCCATAAGAGTTCGGAGGTATTATCACCACTCTGTGAAGTAATTTATTCAGATTGAGCAGTGGATACAGTTTGATCCTGCAGAACGTCACTCGAGTTCATCCCAAAATGTTCAATGGATCAAAGATCTGGTGACCCGGATGGCCATGGGAGAAAAAAGATGGATTGTCAAACCTAAGTTGTAATCTTGTGTTTGTAATCAGGTCGTGTTTTGCTGGAGGTAGGTGTTGGGAAGGGGGTGGGTTGGGGTGGGGTGGGGTTGGTGGGGTGATGGGTTTGGAAAGGAGGGGGGAAAACGGGTTGTTGAGAAGGGGAAGATGGGTGTGAGAAGGGGAGATGAGTAGTGAGAGACGGAAATGGGTCTGTTGAAGGGGGAATGGTGTTGGGAAGGGGGAATGATGTTGGGAAGGGGGAGAGATGGGTGGGAGATGGGTGCTGGAAGGTGAAATGGGTGTTGGGAAGGGGAAAGCTGGGGTTGGAAGGGGGATATGGGTGTTAGGAAGGGGGCCTGTGGGTGTTGGGAAGGGGATGTGGGGTGTGGGAAGGGGATTTGGATTTGGTAGTTGTGTTGAGAAGGGAGATGTGGGATTGAGAGGAGGGAGATGTGGGTTTTGGGGGAGGATTTGGTGTGGGGGAAGGGGAGGTGGGTGTTGGGAAGGGAGATGGGTGGTGTTGGGAAGAGGACTAAGTTGGTTGTTGGCAGGGGAAATGGGGTGGGCAGACGATGAGTGTTGGAAAGGGGAAAATGCGTGTTGGGAAGGGGGATCGGGATATGTCCGGGTTGGGAGCCAGGGGGAGGATATTGGGTGTAAGAGGGGATATGTGAGATTAATGGGATAGGTGGAGATATGGGTGTTGGGAAGGGGAAAGAGGGGTGGTGGGAAGGGTGTATAGTTAGAGGGATGATGGGAGGAGTTAGAGCGGTATGGGGAAGGGGAAGAGGGGTGTTGGAAGGGGAAGAGGGGTTGGGAAGGCGAAGAGGGGTGTTAGGAAAGGGGGAGAGAGGGGTTGTTGGGAAGGGGACGAGGGGGT